>QEPC01001738.1:2865901-2880981 GCA_003113815.1 Sphenodon punctatus
ATCCCCCCATAACCTCCCACTCACCCCTGCCAGGCTGCTGAGGATCTGAGTCTGGGGACTCAGCTCCGATAGGCCCCAAATCTGGTACACTCTGCCCACCCCAAGCCACGCCCCCTTAGCCCATTTCCGGCGCGCCGGCGGCTTTGCCGCCGGCACAGGGCCACTAACACTATATTTTCCCAGGCCACTTTGATTTCCCAATCCGCCCCTGGGTGACTGAAATCTTTTATGCTCTGTAGATGTAGGCACAGGTGCTGGGATGTATAAACAAGACCAACACAGAGGGGTGTAGGTGGGAACTTGGTTTATTGGGTTTTCAGGTGGCGTAACAAGTGAAATTGTTCTGCGATTCTTGGGAAAATACAGTTGGGCAAAGTGTGGACATGCCTGCTTATCCCTAGCAGCAGTGAATGAGGTTGTGTTGGCATAGTGGGTGCTTTTAGATGAACGCGGAGCCTGGCTGCCCCTGGAGCTGCTCACGGGGTGCCTCTCGCGCCCGTAACAGACAGACGCTGCCTGCATGCTGCCCCTCTGCACCATAAAGTTCTAGGCACTCGCCTGATGCTCTAGGCTGGCACCCACAACTCCATGGTGCTGAATGGGGCAACAGATGGACAGGCATGGAGCTGAAGCGTGGGTCCACCCAACAGATGGACAGCAGCTCCACGTTTGGCTGTTGCCCAGGGTTTGGTTGGACCGCTCTGTGCAATGCACTCTAGGATGTTCTGGAGCGCTGCAGGCAGGGCTGCCCTACAGCCTACTCTATTTGCACATCTGGCTGGCGCCCTTTTATAAGGACTGGCCAACCGTGGGGGTGAAGCGGGTTAGCGTGGGCAGAAGCGGAGCTGCCATCCATCTGTTAGCTCCCAGAAATTTGAGGATCTACGTCATGGGCTATAGTTCATCCAAAGGTTTTGAGGCTGATGTATGTTTTTAAGGTGAAATATTTTGGGCCTCCATTACACAGGAGGTTAGACTACATGACTCCTTCTGGCCTTAAAAGTTATGGTTTCAAAAAGGACTGTGGTCACTAGTCACAAGGATGGGCATGCTTTAAAAAGCTCAGCATAAATTGTCATTGGATGGAACGTAGAGACATGACTCTACTCCCTGTATCCCACCCCACCCAGTCTGTTTCCTAAGTCATTACAGCCATTTGTTTATTCTATCACTGTCCACAGCTACAGGTAACTTTTAGTTATTGTATTGCCATCTTCTCCCCGCCTCTCCCCTCCCTCCGAGTTCAATGGTCACATGCACATATACCTGTGTTTTGGCTTTGTTTCTTCATTTTGTAACCCCAGACCTTTATTATTATTATTATTATTATTATTATTAACAAACATTTATATAGCGCCAGCAGTGTACCTGGCCCTTTACAAAGTAATAAAATAGACACGGTCCCTGCCCCTAGGGCTTACAATCTGAGAGACAGGAGCTGGGGAAGAGACATAGGAAGGGGAACAGAGGGAGAGACAAGGGGTCTAACATTCATGAAGATGCGAGGTCTCAAGTGCACGTACTTGGCTTGGTTACGATGAGAATGACAGCAGGCAGGTCCATGTTGCAAGGATAAGGGTAAACCAATCGTAGGTATAGGAATAGTGGCTCAGCAGGATAAAGAGTCAGACAGAGCAGAGCGAAAGAGGTGAGTTTTAAGGAGAGATTTGAAGGTATGAAGGGAGGGGGCAAGGCGGATGTGGACAGCAGGCATGCCAGACAAAGGACCCTCTGAGGTCCAAAAGCCTGCATACCTCCACCAACTGTAGTTGGTCCAATAAAATATATCACTTAGTACTTTGTCTCTATTGTCTAAAATTTATGAGTAATTTTTATTTATATCTCACACTATCCAAAAGAACCTCAGGACCAGATTGTACCTTTTTGTGGAGAAAACTGTATCAAGACTGAGAATATTAAGACAAATCCAAAAGAGGCTCAGGTTCAACTATCTGGACTGGGTTACAGTTTCTGTGACTTTTAACTGATTGGCTTTCACATGGTCTAGTGGGACTGGGCTTTTGTCTTTTAAAACCATCCCCATGCCTTCCTCCCTAGCTCCTTTGCCTGTGAGCTTCCTGCTTTAGTTCTTAATGATTTCTACTGTTGCATCTCTAGCCTGCTATTTAACTGAAAGAGCCAGTGAACCAGCATTTGTCCATAGGGCTCAGAATCTCCCCAGGCTTCCATCTGCTGGCTGCGATCAAGCTTCAAAGAAAACATGAATTCTTCACATAAGAAGGTTCCCTTTCCCCTGCTGAGCTGTGGCTGCATTTGTCATTGGGCTTAAAACTGCCCTAGGATGCAGAGCATGGCACTTCAAAGGAGTCCGAGTGGCCACACAGAGAAAATTTTAAGACTCCCAAAGGCACTGCTGCTGAAGCTCACCAAGCCCTCAGAGGAGGAGGCTTTCCTCCAGAACAAGGAGCCCCCACATAGAGAACACAACAAAATACGAATGCTAATGAGAGTACAGAAGAACTGAAGTTAAGCAGGTTTCTAAGTATTTACAGGCTCTGGGCCTAAACACCCAGAAATTTAATCAAATTAAAAATAAAACTAACACAAGCTCTTTGTAGCTGAAAGTCAAGAAAAAATATCTCCTGAAAGGAAGCTGTGCTTCTCATTTGCTAATGTAAAGAGATAAGCCATACATCAGGCAACTGGCATCCCAGTTCTGCAACCCTGAACTCGGTACAGGAGCAGCCTCACGCAGCTCATTGAAGAATCAAGGGCCTAAGGGTTTTTCGGTGCCATCTTCAGCCATTAAAGCGAATAGGAGCCAAGCCATTAACTTCAACAAGGACAGGACTGAACTTTTTGTGGGGAAAACTGTAACCAGATGGGCAGGACAATCCTCCACTATTAAAATCAGTTGAAATTCTGCCATTGCCTTCAATGAGTGCAGGCTTGCACTTTGAGAATATTAAGATGAATACAATATAACTTAAAGGCAGCTATGACAGTACAGGGGTGAGGTGGCTGAGTGGTTAAGACACTTGATAAATATCCCTGAGAATCCGGGGTCAAGTTTGGCATGTTCTCATATCAGATGGCTGTTTTTAATCCACCTAGCAGGGAATAATGGGGACTTGAGCTATTGAGCTGGGGAAGATCAAAGTTGGCTGAATGTTGGGATGACACCTGACAACATCATTCTCTCACATTATGGACCACGTAAATTAGCGCGCCTTAACCACAATAGTCTGTTAAGTCAAGACTAAACCATGTGGCATGGGGATGGACTTTGATTTTATGGTAGTACAGAGATTTATAATAGAAATGCCAGTTTTTAGTCCTATTGCATGACGTCTGCATTACTGATGGCTTTCATACAAAAATATCACTGCACCATCATTACTGTGCTACTCACAAAAGCAACGAAAATGCACACACAAGGTCAAAGCTGTCCTTTGCTGATATGCTGTGAGCTAACCTCACAAACACTGGCATGTTAATGTTCTGAGATCAATGAACTACCTCAGCACAACAGGATGAGTCATTAAAAGCCAGGATTGAAGTTGCTTCTATTCCTAAAGGGGGTGTAATTCTCATTACGCTGATCTGTTATATCATTATGCCTAAATATCTGTTTATTTAAACAATTTTTGTCTGCTGCTACAAAAGGTTTCTAATAGCTCCTTGAAGTCTATGCTAAGGTCCTGATTAAAAAAAATGTTTACGTGCCTGCAGTTCCAGTGATTTCAATAGGATTACAGGCATGCTAGTGTTTGCAGAATTGGGACACAAGGCTAATAAAATATGAATGCATTTAAGATTCAAGTCAACAGTATTCAAAATAACAAACTATTATATATACAGTGAACCAGAATCTTCATAACCCTATACTCTCATCTTTTTTATTCTTGTGCTATAGAAAAGTATTCTTGCTGCATGTACTGGACTGTTTTTGATACACTAAGATTTTATATAACGTTTGTGTTTAAATTTGTAGAAAAGATGTCTAAGCCTATTCTTTCTGCAGTAGGCTTTAGCTCAGAGTGCATGTTTATGGCAGAGTTAATAACACTTATAAAAGGCGTTTACAACCAAAATGCTGACAGAAGCTAAACCTTAATGCAGCAATGCCACAACTCATAAATGGAAGCAAGAGGAAATAAAATAAATGTAAGCTGGCAGAACAATAGCAGAAGTCAAAAATACATTGCACATACAATTAATATGTTAAAACAACATTTGTAGACAAAGCAATTCAGATTAATTCTTTTACTGTCACCAACAGAAGTTGGTACAATATACATGCTTTCAGGCCACACAGTTACAGTATACTTCTTAGGCAAATAAACAGCCAGAACTATGAACTGAGCAAATGCAGTCTGTGTGTGTATATCTATATCTATCTATAAGGGGCTGTTAGGAAGAATGTCGTTAGCATTTCAAAATATTTAAAAATCTCCTTCCACAGATCCAGCAACTATCCAAGACACACCAAAAACCTGTCATCTACAGCCATGTATTCAGATACCATAGAATCTGCTCTGAAGAGGAGACCCATGATGCACACCTCGCCACACACTAAGCAAGGGCATTCCAAGAAGAGGTAGACCATATCATGAACTAGACTACCCAAATGTTCAAAGAGAACCTGCTACAATACAGATAAAAGGAATCTTCCAACTGCACACTTTTTGCTGCCACCTATTACCTCAAACTGGAACCTGTATGAGACATCAAACAACAACTACAACCCATATTCAATGGCACCGGACCTGGAGAGAAATCTTTTCTTATCCCCTCTTTTGGACTTCAAACATCTCCCCCACCCCGCAACCTCTCAAATCTGATAATTAGGGGCAAAATCCCCACTATCCAGGACTACCCTAGACAAACAGGAACAAGACCCTGTCAAAACAACAGATGTAAAGCCTGCAAACCAATCTCTAACGAGGCTATTATCAACACCCATCAGAGAAAGCTATTTAAAATACAAGGCACATGCATGCCAGCAGTCACAGCCTCTGACATACTTCATTCAATGAACCAGATGACACAATGAAACTATGTTTGTGAAACCCAAACAATCCTTATTTAACCCTCATACATTTTCTGGGGGTATTTTCCTACCTTGGGTGCGCATTTCTCACAAAAACTTGCAAATTAGGCTGTTTTTACACAGACGTCCCCCCCCCCTCGGTGTTCGGGCGGGTGTGCAGGGGGGAGGTATCCGTGTATACGGCCGGTGGTGGGTGGGTGGATGGGTGTCTGCTCAGTGTTCGCTGTGTGAACACTGAGCTGGATGGGTGGGGGTGCATGCACGCTCCAGCGCAACACCCATCTCCACCCACAGAGGCCTCCGGAAAACTGAAGGAGGCTTCGTGGATGGAGGTGGGTGTGTGTCAAATGGACACGCACATACACCTCCACCCGCCATGGCAAAACACCCATCCCCCCCCCCCCACCCACCTCCGTCCATGTAAAAAAGCCCTTTGTGGCTCTCCAACTTTGCTCTTTTAGGACATTGTCACCTGGCTCCACCATATACACAATATACGCCATGGAAATTTCGTTACCATTAACTGGTTTTTTGTGTGAACAAAAACTCTATGGCAAAAAACTACCCCAATACGTTTTGCCATGAGGTAATTTTTGAACCCCAGGTTTTTCACCTGGGGTTAAAGAACTACCCCAGCACATTTCATGTTAGTTTACACATTCCAAAAACATCAGTGCTGAGGGTGGGGGTGGAAAAAACACAGCAAGACATAATTATTGTCAGTTTTTTCCACACAGTGTATGAGGGATAAACAAAAATCATAAACTCAACAAGGAAAAAATTATGCACAAAGGCACTGAATCAATGATGAGGGTTCACTTCTCCCATAGTGGTCACTCAATTTTTGATCTCTCAACCCTTGTCTTGAAAGAGAACCTGTACAATACCTTGAAAAGATGGCCTGGGAACTAAAGTTAGTAATTTTGTTGGATACCAAAAACAATGGACTAAAATAAAAAAAACTGGGTTTCATAAGTCCCTGTAGCAAAAATGGGGAACCTCAGGCATGGGGACCAAATGTGGCTCCTGAAAGGTTTTTATGTGGTCCCTTTTCCTGGATCTGGACCCTGGATCCAGTTGTAACACAAAAGCACTGAAAAACTGAGCTCAGGTTAAGTAAGCAGAGATGAGGGCATGCACACAAGGACAGGTGACAGATACATGGCATGGATCTATGCCTGAGTTTGAGCATTTTCTGGAGGCACTGTATGACTTATTCATTTGGTCAGGCATTTGGTGGCAGGGATAGGGTTTGGGAATTTGTTTCTAATATTTATATTTCAGTGGGTTTCACATTTTTTATATCCATATTTTGTATTTGTATAGTTTTATACTGTTAGCTGCACTGAGCCTTTGAGGAAGGGCAGAATACAATTTATTTAATTTATTTCACATACTTATATCCTACCCCACCTGCTAATAGCAGCTCGGGGTGGCTAACAATATATAAAAAAATAAACACATAAAATACTATACTACAATAAAATAAATATACAATAAATATAGAACACTATAAAACCATATGGTGAGGCACCAAAAATAAAAAGCCCCCCCCCCAACCCATTACTCATCTCTAAAGGAGGAGAGGGCTGGGGCCACACGGACCTCTGTCGAGAGGGAGTTCCACAGCATTGGTGCGGCCCCTGAGAATGCCATCTTCATAGTCGCCCCCGAGATACTTGGGGGACTTCGAAAAAGGCACTCCCAGTTGACCGCAGGGGTTGATCCAGAGCCCGGGGAGTGAGGCAGTCCCACAGATAGGCATGGTCTACGCCGTATAGGGCTTTATAGGTAAGCACCAACACCTTGAATTGGGCCTGGAAGACTATAGGTAGCCAGTGCAAAGAACAGAACACTAGTGTAATGTGATCACGGTAACCCATCACCCTTAAGGAGGTGGGCCGCCATGTTCTGCACCAGCTGCAGCCTCCAAACCATCACCATGGTAGCCCCAAGCAGAGCATGTTACTATCGTCTAGTCTTGAGGTGATGATAGCGGCCAGGTCAGAGTCTGAGATATACAGCTGAAGCTGCCACACTAGATGTAGCTGACAGAATGTGCTCCTCGCCACAGCTCCTACCTGGGCATCCTGAGCTGTACTGAAAAGCACGCCCAGACTATGAACCTGAGGGACCAGTGGGGGGCGAACCCTATCAATTATAAGGGACACCAACCCCACTGGCATCACCTCCATCTTGTCGGGATTCAGCTTCAGACGACTCACCCGCATCCAGTCCCCAGGTCTGGGTCCGATGAAAAAGAGAGGTAGAGTTGGGTGTATTTCTTACTACCCCGCCCCTCCTGCCACAGGCAGCTCGGGGCGGCTTACAGTCCATAAAAATACAATAGTTCTAAAAACACACATAAAAGGAGGATCTAAAATAATCCACCCCAACCCACTCCCCCCACCCTTCTCCTCCGACAAATGCCTGGCAGAACAGCCAGGTCTTGCAGCTTCCCTGAAAGGATGGGAGATCCCAGGCCAGCTGAGGCTCAGCCAGAAGGGAGTTCCACAGCTGTGGCATGGCCACCGAGAATGCTCTCCCCTGTGTGGCCCCCTGGCAAACTCGGGGGACCTCAAGCAGAGCACCCCTGGATGACCGCAGGGGTCGATCCAGAACCCGGGGGGTGAGGTGGTTCTGCAAATAGGTAGAGCCTAGGCCATTTAGGGCTTTATAGGCCAAGACCAACACCTTGAATCGGGTCCAGAAAACTACCAGCAACCAGTGCAGAGAACAGAGCACCAGCGTAATATGCTCCCGGCGGCCCAGACCCACCAGGAGACGGACCGCCGCATTCTGCACCAGCTGCAATTTCTGAGCTGTCACCATGGGTAGCCCCATGTAGAGCACATTACAATAGTCCAATCTAGAGGTGATGAAAGCATGGATGATGGTGGCCAGGTCAGAGTCTGAGACATACAGCCGAAGCCGTCGCACCAGATGTATTTGGCGGAAAGCACTCCTTGCCACAGCCTCCACCTAGACATCCAGGCAGAGCTGCGCATCAAGGAGCACCCCCAGACTCCGAACCTGAGGGACTAATGAGGGCAGACTCCATCAATGATGGGGGCCATCATTTCCATTGCCTTACCCACCAACATCACCTCCGTTGAGGTGGATCCATGATGGTGACCCACCAACATCACCATCATCAATATACACTTTGAACAAGAGAGGGGACAGAATAGAACCTTGCGGGACTCCACACAAGAGGTCCCGGGGTGACGACAAGCAGTCCTCCAGCAACACTAGCTGAGTTCTCCCGGCCAAGAAGGAACAGAACCATTCAAGAACAGTCCCGACCAACCCAGCTCAGTCCTGCAAATGAATCACCAAGATCTTGTGAACAACGGTAACAAAGGCAGCCGACAGATCTAACAGAATCAGAAGGGTCGATCAACCCTGATCCAATTCATGGTGGAGGTCGTCGACCAAAGCCACAAGTGCAGTCTCAGTGCCAAAACCTAGATGAAAGCCGGACTGTGAGGGATCTAGAAAACTGATGCGGTCTGGATGCTCCTGTTGTAACAAAAGCTGCTGAGCTACAACCCGTTCAACAACCTTTCCAATAACCTAAAATAACCTAAAAAGGGAAGGTTAGAGACAGGCCGGTAACTGGTGAAGGAGTCAATGTTGAGTGATGGTTTCTTGAGCAGAGGCCATACTACTGCCCCCTTGAGGCAGCTTGGAACTCTGCCCTCCCGAAGGGAGGCAGTTACCAACCCCTCCAGCAGCGGCCCCAGCATCTCCTGGCTGGCCTTGACCAGCCAGGACAGACATGGGTCCAGTTCACAAGAGGTGGCTCGAACCAACCCAAGAACATCCTCTGCATCAGCGGGTGACACCCACTGAAACCGATTCCACAAAACCGGACAGGACGGGGCTTCCATAACCTCTGGTTCTCCTACTGTATTAAGTGTGGCATCAAAGTCATGGTGAATCTGAGCGATTTTATCCGCGAAGTAATCAACAAACATGTCAAAATTGTGGCAAAAGGCCCAATACCACTGTATACCTGGGCAAGCACATGTTTGGTTTGGTTTTGCTGTCATCAGCTCAGAGGGGACAAGCCCTATAAATGGAGACCTGCTTCATCTTTAACTTAGCAGAGACAATAATAATAATTAATAAGCTGGTGCATATTAGTATTATTTATTGCCTTATCCTGGCACTTTTTAAAGACTGCTGTAATCTTAGCTAAGAGTTACTGACAGAGATGTTATCATATACCACTCTAAATGATTCTACACAATCCCACATGCTCCTTTAACCACCAGCCTTTAGTCAAGAAATCATATTAAATAGTGAACCCTAGTGAATTTCAAAATGAAACTGAATCCTCTTACTTAATATTATTGCGTTCCAAGTGCTGGCAGATAATTACTGAAATTGGACACAGGTTACATTTCTCATGTGCCAAGAGACTGCTTCTGCACAGATGGAAGGATCCTATCGCGGTTCTTGCCAGCAATGGGTATCTTAACAGGAAGAATTATTCAAATTAGTTAAGGGGGGGGGGACCCCTGTATTTATTTATTTATTTATTTATTTATTATTTCAAAATTTATAACCCACTCCCTCCTGCCCAATGACAGCTCGGGGCAGCAAATAGTAAACAATTAAAATATAAATACAATAATATAAAATATAAAAATCTTAAGATAAATGAGGTCTGAAAAAATACACCACCCCCCCCATACACACACTACCTGTCCCCCATACCAAATGCCTGGTGAAACAGCCAGGTCTTGCATTGTCTACAGAAGGAAGGACGGTCCGGAGAGAGGTAGACCTCTAGGGGAGAGTTCCACAGCTTTGTTGCGGCCACTGAGAACGCCCTCTCAAACGTTGCCACCCAGGGGATCTCCAAGAGGGCGCCCCCGGCCAATCGCAGGGGCCAATCTAGGACACGAGGGATGAGGTGGTCTCGCAGGTAAGCGAGGTTCAGGCTATATAGGGCTTTAAAAGGTAAACCCGAAGATTATAGGCAGCCAGTGTAGAGAGCGGAGCACTGGTGTTATGGGCTCACGGTGGACCGTCCCGACCAGGAGGCAGGCCGCCGCATTCTGCAGCAGCTGCAGTCTCCGGGTCGTCACCAAGGTTAGCCCCACGTAGAGTGCAATTAAGTGAATTAAGTGTGAAAGTTTTGGCACAGACAGGGCATAGTGCTCATTCACCAGGTGTGAAAGGGAGCTGTGTACATGTACGTTGCACACCTGTGTGCCACACTAGACTTGAGCAGGCATCAATCCTCCTTTGCAAGAAGAGGCATCATTGTACAGCATCACCATAGTCAGTGGTGGCAACATACTGTGCAACATACCTCTGTACTTGGGACATAAGCACTGACCAGTCAGGAGGGCTGTACTGGGCTTGAGGGGGATGACAGTGGGTGTTTTTAGACAAGCAAGGGGGGTTGTATGTCTGCGGCTGCCGAGTGGCACTGCCAGAGCATCCACACAGGTGGAGTGAGTGGAAAGCGCTTCAAATGGGTGGTTCGGTGTTGCTACCCTGGCTCTGGTAGCAGCCAGCGTACATCTGGCTGGCCCCACACGGAGCACTCCAGATTTCCCTGCAGTGCTCGGTGAGTGGCCATGAGTGGGTTCTCCGTGGCTCACGGGAGCGCACATCCGGCCACTCCACCTTCAGATGGGCAGGGTTGCATCTTGTTTGACAATACCCAGTGTATAACAGTGAACGAGGATTCAGCATCTATCAAAGTATAGCATGGCACTTCAGCTCACAACTTACACATATGTAACGACCGTATGCAACTGGTGAACGAGAATTGCCCCCAACCTGTCATCAAATGGCAACAAGAATGGACATGACCAGTTAGGCGTAGGTCACTATCCAGCACTTGCAGAATTTTCACTTAGGCCCTTTTCAAACAGACGCCCCCCGCCCCGCCCCCCCCCCCCCATGTGCGGTGTGTGTGTCCAGTTGAAGCCGCAGCGGGTGCGGGGGGGATGGGTGGGCATCCGTGGGAACGCTGCGGCCGGTGGGATGTGTGCGCGTGTGTGTGTGTGCACTCCTAACACCCACCTCAACCTTTGGAATTCCCTCCCGGAGGAAGCTCGCCTGGTCCCAAGCCTTTTGACATTTCGGCGAATTTGTAAGACCTGGCTGTTCGCCCAGGCCTTTGGGGAGGGGGTGGGGGAAGGTTAGGGTGGTGGTGTTTATCTTCCCCCACCCTTATTTATTTGTTGTTTTTATTCCTGTTTTTTGTAGTGTTTTTATGGATTGTTTAATCATTTGTTTTATAATTGTTTTTACGATGAAATTTTTAGCCGCCCCGAGCTGTTTGCAGGAAGGGTGGGATACAAATTGGAAAAAATAAATAAATAAAATAAACCTATCATCTATGCATGGAGCAACAGGTGCTGATGCCAGATGCTCCGTGCGTGGCGGTCAGTCAGCGTGCACCTCCACGCACCTTCCCCCCATCCCCCACGCACCTGCTTGAAAAAGGGCCTTATTTTCTACAGTACACTATTCCGTATGCACAAATCACTTCTCAACATCACTGCTTTATACCCAGCACTACTTGTCAAACACTCACTGATTACTGACATTTGCCTTGCAACCCACTACTTTTTATGTAAAAACCACTCCTCAAAAACATTTTCACAAACATAATAACGAGGGAAATCGTGACTAATAAGTGACTATTATCTCTTTTTAGCAGACATAAAAATAGTCATGTTTTAGTAATAGACAATTTAGGGCAGCCTTTCCTTATGTTTGTGTTTGTGGAAATGACATCATCAAATCTAACAGCATTCAGCCATAATATAAACTCTCCCTGTGTGTGTGTGTGTGTGTGTGTGTGTAAGTTAAAGTCAAATCTTGCAACTGGATTTGAGCAGGCAACTTCTTGGGCCTATGCAAACTGAACTTCAGAAGAACTCTATTTGAGCACAAGGATTTGCTCATGTAGAGCTTTTTATCCAAGTAGGCAACTAATGCCCTACTGGCCATATGTTCAATCTTAAATGCTTTTAGAGGGAATGAAAGGTACTTACACAGACTTCACTTCAGCGCAGCACTTATAAACGTTAAAGTACATAAGACTCTAAATAAAGTTAAACAGGCAGGAACTTCAGTGCCTTGCTGAATAGGGATGAACTGCTGAGTGATGAATGTGGTGTGTGTTCAGCAGAGGCTACCTGACAATCTCACTTGCACTGATTTATATCTGAAGTTGCTTCATTTAAATCAGTCAAGTTGCTCCACGATTGTAACAGATATCAGAATATGGCTCTAGATGAGAAGCTGTCACTGCTTTTTGAACAGACTGGCTATAGTTTGCTTCTGTTTTTATTTCCTCTCTTGTATTGTTGTGTGGATATATTTGAAGTTTGTTCTGGAACGATGAGCAATACCACTGGACACGTGTGTGTTCTCATACTTTTTCTTGTTTCTGACTGGACTGTACATGACATACAGGTATCCTGATGATGCAGAGGGAATGGATATACATGTTGTATTTAGAGGAAGGAAAATAATGAAAAATGAATCTTCAATCAGGTCTTTATAGTCTTGACCTTTATTCGGTATTGATTTTTATTTATTTTTTAAAATTATGTTATAAAACATAAGTGTCATATTGGGTCAGACCAACCGTCTATCTAGCCCAGTATCCTGTCTCTGACAATGGCCAGTTTCAGTTGCTTTGGAAAAGTGCATATCAGGTCATAATGGAATGGCCCATTTCCTGATATTCACTCCCAGCCTGTGATTGTCATCTCCTAACCAACCCGACCAATTGTGGGTCTATACTCTAAGAATTTATTCAATCCTTTTTTTGGAACCAGCTACGATAACTGGCCTTTACAACATCCTCTGACAATAAGTGCCACAAGTTTATTTTGTCTTAAATCCGCTGCCAGTAAATTTCATAGTGTAAGGGGTCAGGGGCATCCGGGATATGGACTGATGGTGCAAGGTCACGATTGGAGTCAGGCTGGGAGACAGAATCAGGACCAGAGAAAGTGATTCAAGAAGCAAAGGTTAGAAGCAAACAAGGGCTGGAAAGAAGGGTCTAGAGTAGAGGCAGGACTGGAGTCAAGAGCTGGGAACAAGGCAGAGAAAGGAACAAAGTGATCAAGGCAGGGCTGGAAATAGAAGAAGAGAGGGAAATGGGGGATGGGTTGCTCTGCCCAGTTTCCAGCTGCTACCAGACAGGCTTACGTTCTGCTGACAGCCAACCAGAAAGCTGCGAAGCGTGGCAGGGACTGACCAGTACAGAGAGCTTCCACTGGGGTGGCGAGGCTACGCACAAGGTACATCGGTGTCACTGAAGGGACAGCCGCTGTTCCAGAGCCCCTGGGTGTGTGGGTTCAAGAGCCAGGGCCGGACAGGCAGGGTGTCTCCAATTTCTAGTAATCAAATCAAATCAATTTATTCGGCACTGGCTTTCTCCTTGGCCAACAAACATCTAACATTTACAATAAAACAATACAACAAACATATATAACAATTTAGTCGCTGAAACAATTTCTAGTATTATAAGGGGGTTAATAACAGTTCTCTATTTCCTTGCTTCACACTTTTCATGATTTTGTAAACTTACATCCTGCCCCTCCTTAGTCATCTCTCTTCTCTAAGCTGAAGAGCCCTAACCTGGATCATAATATATTAAAGAGGATTAACATAGCTCTATTTTCTGTCAAAATGTTCCCAGGATTAAATTTTTCTAGTGAAACCTTGTCTGCTAAGAACAAAAATAGACTTTGTGCAGTTATTCCAGCAGCCAGGTCTTAGAACAGTTTATATGTGATGTTTCTGTTGATCCCAGGTTCTGTACAGTATAGTACAAACTATACACTATAGTATGCTATTTTACAAAACAGAGTAAAAGCTATTGAAAGTAGACAAGGCTGCAATTCTGAAACTCCCTACTTGACTTTAATGGGTCTTAAAGCCCATATGTACTTTCAAGATTGTGGTCTAAATTACCATATTTATGCTTCCACATCTTACGACATTCATTTCTAGCTATCAAACAAGGAGACAGGCAAAATAGGGACATTTTGACTTTATAAAGAGTTTATTTTTGTTCTGATTTTGTCATAAAGCAAAACGATGGGTGATTTCAGACGTGATGTGGTTAAATTCACCACAGTGAATCCCACCCCAGTGTGAATGGCATCACCGTGGGCCGTGGTGAGATGCGCGGCCTCAACAGACGTGACAGGGGCGGCACCACCGCCCGGGGCCAACCGGAGAGAACACGGGCCAGGGGAACCCAACAGTCGTGACGGGGTGGTGAGAACCGCGGTGGGAGCCCCACAAGGCACCAGGGTCATGGGATGCAAACATGGCCGTCTGAGGCAAACGAAGCCAAAGACGACGGAGGGCCCCGCCCAGGGAAGGGAAACATGAAGGGAGGGGGTGGAGGGAGCTGCAGCACGAGCAGCGCTCACGAACAGCGGCCGCACGGAAGGCGCGCGGACTTCAAAACGAGAAGCGCACACACACAAACGAAGCAGCACACCCAAGGAGGCAGCAAGCATTGGCACGAGCACCCAGGCCACAGGCGGAAGGAAGGCGCTGAGGAGGCAGCCGTATGTCGGATGGGCCCGGTGCGCCCTACACCCAGCTGCAAGGGCTCCCATCGGGTGGAGGGGGCGGTAACGACAGCAGGTGCACATAGTGCACATAGCGGGGCCATTGCCAAGCCCCCGGCAGAAGCCATGGCCGGACGTGTGGAAGCAGATCAGGTAGAAGGCCTCAAAGGGATCCATAGCGCCCATCCCGATTTGCACATCAGAGCAGCTGCACACCTCCGACAGGGCCGCCAGCTCTGGCTGGGGGGGGCAAGCCATAATCATCTGCAGGGGGCCAGGACAGCTCCAGCAGATGGTAGTAGGCAGCCCCGTGGGAGCGTGGATACCCACAGGCACCCTGCACGCTGATGAAGTAGGACACGGACACGGACACCCTCACACAGGCAGGTCACATATCCCGGGAAGGCGCACACACACAGAGCGGAGACCATCTCAGCAGTACTCCACACCGCAAGGCCCCCCATTGTATCCAGTACGCACCCCTCAGGGAA
>QEPC01001738.1:2883846-2946778 GCA_003113815.1 Sphenodon punctatus
GGGGCTGTTGGGTGGGCTCCTGGTGGCTGTGGTCCCTCCCTCCCGTGCCCCTCCTCTCCCTGGCTCTGACCCACCCGCTCCCAGCTGCACCCCCTACCTTCTTCCGGGGTGGCCCGGTGTGCTGCTGGGTGTCCCCTGCTGGGCCGGGTTCCCCCTTCTGCTCCTGCTGCACCTCCTCCTCGCCCTCTCACTCCACCCTCCTCTCGGTTTCCTCCACCCTCCTCTCCATCGCCTGCTTCGCCATGTTCCCCTGCTGCTTCCTGTCCTTTAAATATCCCTCCATGTGCCGCTTGTTGTCGGTTGCTTAGCAGTGACGCTGCGTGCCGTCACCACGACCTGTGGTCATTTCCTTCCACCGCGGCCGGGGTTTTCCCTTCAGACGTTACTTTTCATTCACCCCTGCCATGGTGGGCATTCACCACACTTCTCGACCTCCTCCTGCCCCGACCTCATGAAGCGTGGTTTGGTTCATTCCGGCCTGTGTTTGACTGTGATGAACATCTGGATGCGGGCCAACAGACGTGCAAGGCTCTTTTACCACCGTCCGCGTTTGACTGAGGTTGACTGTGGTGAATGCCAGCAACGTAATGTCTGAAATCACCATATGTGGGTTTTTTTTTAACTCTAGGCCCCATTTTATCTGAATACCCACAGTTAAGAGGCAGTTCATATAAATATTAACAGGTTTGGCCTACTCTAGAAATAAATATAGCAGTAGTATAGGTAAATTCTAAAAGAACTTCTTTCTTTGGGCTGTTAGGTAAGTCCTTGTTCAATCATATTCCTCTAAATAAACTCATCTTTACAGTCACCTTTTTCTGGACAAACAACTTTTTAAATTAGAAGGCATCAAAGCAGGCAGTGTTTGAGTTATACAAAAGGTTACATATTAATCTGCCAGTGACTAGGTAGAGACTAAAAAAAAAAACGGGTTGCAAAGAACAAGCCTACACGAAACAGAGTTACTCAGGCATTGCAAGAAAAGCTGTGGCTGTCCTCAAACAGTTGTGCATTGACGTTCCAAGGCACACATTTAATGATGCTTGCTTTAAAGTCTTTTTCTGCATTTCTGTTACTTCCTGGGCAGAGAAGGCAATGCCATTTGTATTACTGCTATGCTCCAGACGTTAGCCATAGGATGAATAGTTTGGCAGTAAAGTCCAACATCCTTCCCAGAAGTTTAGAAGAAAAAATAACCCTCAGTTTCCAAAGCCTAATGCATTGAAGAGCCACAAGAAGGAATTCCCATCTAAATGCAAATGAAGGCAAATCTATCTTGAATGCACGGATAGCTACAAATAGTGTTTTCCCAACCATTTGCGTATGGTATGTGATTGTGCTACAACTAGAGTGCTTTACAGCTTTTCGTTCCAGAATGCACCAATGCATATTATTATTATTTTTTATTTTTTTATTTTTTTCCCCCCCCATAATAAACTCTTTTATTGATATTCAGTGGCATTGTACATAGTATTTTTGTCAACTTTACAACAACAGTTTGTTCTATTACCCATACAAGGCGGTACCCGAGCTTGCCAGTTCAAATGTATTGGTCAAACAACAGCGTCCAGTCACTCTTTGGTAGTTCATTTCCTTCAATGGCTCCTAATATATTAAGCCACTTTGCCTCATAGTTATTTTTTTTCTTTTCCCTTGCTTTTTCATTTTTCTCCTCTTCTTCTAGCTTCTTGTCCTGCAGGTTTACCATCATCTTGTCCATTGTAAATAAGTACCATATTCGACAGATCCATTCTTGAAAAGGTAAGGGGCCCTCTGTCTTCCAATGTCTTGCTATTATATTTACTCCAGCCAAGCACAGAGTTCTCAATGCCTCCTGATGTGGTTTTAGTGATTTATTATCAGGGTAGAGACCTAGAATACCAATTTCTGGTCTGAAAGGTACCACCCCCTTGTTTACTTTGTTCATAATTTTCCATATTTTACTCCAGAAGGCCTTTACATAAACACATTCCCATAGACAATGCAGTAGATCCGCCTGTAAGCCACAGCCCTTCCAGCATACACCCCTCCCATATCTGTCCCCCCCATACCTGAGCTGTACCGGGGTCAGGTAAAACCTAGTGGTGACCTTCAGTTGTGTGTCTCTGACTTCCAGAGCAGACGCACAGGTGCTCATATGCCCCCATATAATTTCTTTATCCTTTTCTGTGAACTGCTTATTGAGGTCTTTTTCCCATCTTGATAAATATGGGTGCTTGGGGGGGTATATTATAGATTTCAGGTCTTGATAAATCTTAGAGAGTTTGCCCTTGCTTCCCGTTAGGCTAAATAAGGTCTTTTCTATTTCCGTAGGTTCCCTAGCAAAGGCTTCTTTTAAACATGGTTGCCTGAATACACTTCTCAGCTGCAGGTATTGAAATGTGTTCACTTTTGTCTGCGTTATTTTCTCTATTTCTTCTAATGTTTTAAATTTACCTTTGTTGAATAATTGTGTTGCCCTTTTAACTTCCTTCTTTTCTAACTGTTTAAGTAGGTCATGGGCTATCTGTGATTCCCTCATCGCTACTCGTCTTATTGGTGAGTATGGTGTTGCTGTACCCTTTATACCTAATTTCCTCATCACTCCTTTCCATGTTATGAGTAGTGGCTTCGCAAATGGGTGCTCTCTGACTCCCTCTCCAGTCAATTTGCCCTCATCTACCAACAATTCTGCCAGGGAAGTTGGTTGAATTATTTCCCTTTCTATCTCACACCATTCCGGTTGTTGTGGGCAATGGTACCAATACTGTATCGCTCTCAGGATTGCAGCCTTATAATAAAGTTTTATATCTGGTGTGTCTAATCCTCCTTTCTCCTTAGCAGTGAACATTGTGTCTTTTTTGATTCTTGGTTTCTTTCCCCTCCAGATTAGTTCCTTAACCATTTCATCTACTTGCTTAAAAAAAGATTTGGGTAATTTTATGGGGAGGGCCAGGAATTTGTATAAGAACTTGGGCAGTCCAATCATCTTAAATAAGTTTATTCTCCCAAGCCAGGAACACTCCACCTTTTTCCAATTTTCAAATTCCCTTTTAACCTGTTCCAGTATTACAGGGAAGTTGGCCTTATAGAGGTCCTTGCACTTTTGTGTTATTGTTACCCCCAGGTATTTAATCCCATTAGGCTTTTCCGGGAATGGACTGACTTCCTTAATTTCCTTCAGTCCTTCCTCTGATTGAGCAAATATAAGTGCTTGTGACTTTTCATTATTAATTTTATACCCCGACACCCTTCCAAAACTATCAATAGTTTGCATAAGATGTGGCAACGTTTCCACGGGTTCACTAATGTACAAAATTAAATCATCTGCAAATAGGGATAGCTTATACTCTTTCTGGCCTACCACCATTCCCTTAATATTTTTATTTTGACGAATTGCCACCGCCAACCCTTCAATAGCCATATCAAATAGTAGGGGCGACAGTGGGCACCCTTGTCTTGTGCCCCTCTGAATCTCAAAGGTTTTTGTTATTTTCCCATTGATTTTAAGCTGAGATCTGGGATGGGCGTAGATTGCTATTACCCATTTTAAAAAGTTGCCCCCTATTCCCACCTTTTTTAGCATTTCAAAGAGAAATTTATGTTGTACATAATCAAACGCTTTTTCTGCATCAGCGGAGATAATCATGGAGCTTGAGGTAGTATTCCTTATTTCCTGGGAGTGAACCAAATTTATTACTTTTCTAATATTGTCAGATCCCTGTCTGCGGGGAATAAATCCAGCTTGATCAGAATGTATGAACTCCCCTGCTATGGCTGCCAATCTAATGGCCAGAATTTTTGCAAATATTTTAAAGTCATTATTCAGGAGGGAAATTGGCCTATAGCTACCGCATTCATTCGCTGGCCTTCCTGGTTTGAGCACTAGTGTAATCTGTGCATCATAAAAAGTAGGTGGCATTTTCCCTGTCTGTAAAATTTCATTGTATACTGCCGCCAGGTGTGGGGCTACCTCCTTGCAAAAAGTTTTGTAAAATTCTGCTGGGAACCCATCTGGCCCACAGGCTTTATTGGCTTTCATACTTTTAATTGCATCTGAAACCTCTTCTATTGAGATTAAGGAATTAAGGAAGCTAAGCTGCGCTCTATTTAACCTGGGCATTTCTAATTCACTAATAAATTGTTTTATTTCCTCAGGGTCCGGCTCAACCGACTTATATAGGTTCCTATAGAACTCCAAGAAGGTCTCCTGTATTGCTTCTTGACTGTGTACTTCCGAGCCATCCTTTGTCATAATACTAGTAATGATGTTTTTCTGTTGCTGTGCTTTTACCAATTGTGCCAGCGCTTTCCCTGCTTTGTTGCTATTATTAAAATAATAAAATTTCACCCATTTCAATTGTTTTGTGGTTTTTTCTAGTTCTAGCGTGTTTATTCTTTCCTTTATTTTCTGCAGTTTCCCTGCTACTACTTTTGAGGGGGTATGTTTATTTATAGCTTCCCATCTTTTAAGTTCTGCATATATCTCTGCCCTTGCTTCTCTTTTTTTCCTTTGTATGTGCGCTCTCAGAGCTATTACTTTGCCTCTCAGAGTGGCTTTAGCTGCCTCCCAGAACATGGAGTCTTGTGGTACTGATCCCTTATTTAGGTCTATGTATTCTTTAATTTCTTCCCCAATTTTTATTCTGGCTTCAGGATTCTTAAGCAGAGACCTATCAAAACCCCACTGCGGTTTATCCCACTGAGCCTTGCTATTCAACCTCACTTTGATCCCTATTGCGTTATGATCAGTAAATACTAAGGGTATTATATATGCTGCCAGACACTTCCCTACGTCATTTTTATACATGAGTACATGGTCAATTTTGGAGTATGAGTTATGTACTTGAGAATAATAGGTGTACTCTCTACTTTTTTTATTTTTATGCCTCCATATGTCTAATATGCCTTGTGAATCCAATATCTCTCTTATATACCTTTGCTTATTATTCATAGGAATGGTCTTTGAAAGATCTAGGCTTGTTAGGGGAGTATTCAGGTCTCCCATGATGATTAGTGTCCCCTTGGTGTTCTGAATTATAAGTGGTATATATTTCTTGTAGTAGCTTAATTGGTCTTTGTTGGGACCATACATATTTACAATAGTGAGCCATATGCTTTGTATTTGTCCTGTTATTAGCAAAAATCTACCCTCTGTGTCTTTTATACTGTTCTCCAGTTTGAATTCACATCTTTTATTCATGCCTATTATAACACCAGCTTTTTTCTTGTTGGCACAGGAGGCTTCCAATAGTCCCATGCTTTTGTTCGCAAATCTGTGCACCTCTTTTTCTAGTAAATGAGTTTCCTGCAGACAGAATACATCTATCTTATTCTCCTTTAGCAGTTCCCTCACTCTTTTCCTTTTGACTGGTGAGTTAAGGCCCCTCACATTGAGGGATAACATGTTTAGGCTAGCCATAATCTTTGACTCCCTCTTTATGCTTTTGTCTCCATTTACTCTTTACTGCTGCTTGATCACCACAAACTCTAGTGAACTTTGGTACACATGCCTTACTTATAATCCCCCTACTAACCTTCCTCATCCCAACATAAAGGCCCTTACGCCCCTCCCTCCCCCACCTACTCCCCATCTCCCTCCCCCCTCCTAATCTGTTCCCCTTACTCTCCCCTCTCCCCCCCCTCCCCCCCCTTGCACATCCACAGAGCATTGTGCTTCTTCTTCTCCCAAGAGAGAACAAAAAGAACTTACAACTTTAACGCGAGAACTTTACCCCCTCCAAACCTTTCACAGTTAGAGTCTCAATTGAGACTCATTTTACATTTTTGACCCCAGTTTTTCGGTTTCATAGTCTTTCATCTTTCCTCCCCTTCTTATAGACAAGTCAGTCATGTCCAGTAGGAGGTAAGTGTAGAAAGGCCTCTAGATCTTCTGTATCCATAAATGATTTATGTTTCCCGTTCACGTTCAAGACCATTCTTGCTGGGAACTTCAAAACCGGCTTCCATCCTCTTTCATTTAGTTCAGGAAAGTATTTTCCCCACTTTCTTCTTTTAGCCATAGTTTCCATAGCATAATCAGGGAAGATCTTTATGGTCTCCTCCCTGAATTTCATTTCCTTTTTCATCCTGGCTTTTTTCAGTAGCTCCTCCTTCACACTATAACTCATGAACTTGGCTATGATGGTTCTGGGTCTTGGAAAGTTTTTATTGGGCTGTCTCCCTGTTCTATGGGCCCTGATGATTTCTGGATTTTGCAGTTGCTGATTGTCTGGGAATTGTTCCTTTAGGAAGTCCCACAGCAGCTTTTTTACATCCTGAGTTTCAGCCCCTTCAGGGAAGCCCACAAATCTTAAGTTGTCCCTTCGTGACCTATTCTCTAGGTCCTCAGTTTTTAGCATCAAGATCTGCACCTTCTCCTGGAGGTTTGTGGCCTGCTCCACAGTATTCACTGCCTGGTCTTCCAAGGAGGAGACTCTCTCCTCTACTGTGTCAATTCTATGCCCCAGCCTTTCCAGCTTTTTATTTCCAGCTTCCACTGAGTCTCTCAATTTGTTCATATCCCTTTTGAAATCCCTTTTCATTTCAAGGAGGAGCGCCTTTATTGTTTTCCCCTCTGCTTCCTCCTCAGGCTCAGTCTCATCTGGGGTTTCCTCCCCCTCTGTTACAGCACCCGCCGCCATCTTTTCCCTCTCTTTTGATGAGGCCTCCCCTCTAGCCCTTTCACCAGGCCTCAGGCTCTGTCTGCAGTATCTCTCCAGCGGGGTTTCTTTTACTGTCTTTTTTTTCTCCCCCTTGCTTCCCCCTGCCATTTCTCTTACTTTTCTGGAGGTTTGTTTTCTTTAACAGTTCTTTTGAGGCCTCTTTCAGTCACAGTTTGGAGGAGCACTCGCTTTGCTCTGCTGCTCTCACTCGCACATGCTCAGTCTCTCCCCAATGCATATTTTTGACATTTTCTAGTTGTATAAATTACAAATCTTCCTACTGTGTAGCAATTTATTTTTGCAGCTTTAACTTTAAAGCATTCCTTGTTTTTTTGTGTAATTAGTTTCACTCAAGTTCAAAAAGACTAAAGCTGTCAAAACAGAACAGGGGAAAGATCTGCTGTTTGAATGAGGAGCAAAAGCTGCTATTTGTTGTGTGCTACTGTGCGGGAAGTTGTTAGCTAACTGTAACTAGCAGCATGTAGTAGGAGCTAGATATACTAAGTAAGCATGGAGCTAGAGATGCTGAGGGTGGGGACTCCATTTTGGATCTTTGCCCCTTCCCCCTCTAAAAACATTAGTTGCATGTTGACTAGAGGGTATACACAAATTACAATTATATAATGCTTCCCAATCGAGGGCTACCACTGGACTGGCACAAGGTCCTCTGCACGACTTAAACCCTGAAATGGTGCCATTTAAGGCTTGTTCTCCTGAGTGCTTTTTGAGAGCTAAGTACCTCATAAATCACCTTAACCTCCCCTGGGTTCACACAAGCAGAAGGGTTAACATGAAGATAAAGAGGGACTCGGGTGCTTACCTCTCCAAACAAGTGGTTTAAATTTGGGAGGAAGACTTCTATTCTGGAGGGCATCCTTGTGTGTACTGCTCAGGCATATTCCTTTGTCCCAGCAAACCTCAGCATTTCCTCTTTTGTTTTCCCTTCACACAGCATCTATGCCTGCTTGCCATTCCAGCTTTCCTACTGAAAGTTCCTGGAAGTTCCCAAGGAAGGTGACGAGGGTAGGGGGAATACTATTTAACCCCCATTTCTCCCTTCTCATGGTAACAAAGGTGGAAGGAGGCAGTTATGCCAATGTAATTCCTCCAGAGCAAGGGTGGTCAGACTTGGCTGGAAAGGGAGTGACCTGGAAGATCAACCACCCAGAGAAATTCACCCACAAATTTACAGGGCTGAAGAGCAGGGAGCCCTGTCCCACCCTTTCTGGCAGAGCCACACCCCCCTTTCCAAGCACCACAACAGCAGAGCACTTGGAAAAGGAGCATGGCTCTGCTGGAAAGGGCAGAAAAGCTCCCCATAGGACAGTCACACCCCTTTTCTATGTGCTGCAACATCTAGCATTTGAAAAAGTGGCATGGCTAACACTGACAGGGATGGGGCAGAGTTCCCTGAATGTCACTGGTGAGCTCGCATAATGACACTTGCGATCAACATTGGCCACCCATGCTCCACTGCCACCTTTCAAGTATGCCTGCAAGAACAAGTCCTTTCACGTGTGGTTGTGTCAGGGACATGAGGGTTAGGGCACAGGGAGGCTGAAGGGGAGGACCAGAACAGGGAGAGGGCAACCTGGATAACAATAAGGTAAGGGGAAATCGCTTAGCCGTTCTCCAATTTGAGGGAGAGGAAGCTCATCACAGAGAACTGGCGTTGCCAGTCTCAGAGAGCATACAGCTCATCACTGAGATCCAGGGAAGAACAGAGAATGAGGAGGACTCAAGGAACACAATCAGTGGAAGCAAGGAGGCTGGAGGGGTACAAGGGCCTGAAGAAAGGGGGAACAGAGGACCTGGAAGCTAACGGGGTACAAAGGTTCAGGACTAGGAAACACAACTAGGGGAAGCACAAGGGAATAGAAACAGAACTTGAATACATGCAGCTACAACACAGAACAAAGAAAGACTGGGGAGAAGAGCAGTTGCCCCACCCAACTTCCTGTAGGCCTTAAACAGTGACCGGTAGCCAATCAGGAAGTTGGGAGGCAGGACTGGGGCAATGGGAGACAGCTGGGAATGGGTGTGGCTAGGCAGAGACTGGAGAAGATGGGGAAGCGGGAATGAGGCTGAAGTTAGGCATGAGCACTGGCACCAGGAGCTGGGGTAGTATTCCAAATCCCCATGGCCAGGAGTTTGAGACCTGGGACCTGATAGGTTGTGGACACAGCAGATATGCAGGGGAAGGTCAGGGGAGTCTGTTTCCTCACCATGGGCCACTACCTCCTCAATGCGGTCCTTGTCTCATGGGGTAAGGATTTTCTGAGGCAGAAATGACTGTGGCTGTGTAGAGGCCCTTGAGAAATTCTTGCAGGTAGGGGACTTAAGGGGCGGCAATACTATGGGTGTTATCACACGAGATGATGCCCCACTTTCATCACTCCTTTGCTCCTGACTCACTGCTTGTCTGAATGCCATCTGCCAGATGTTCAACCTGCATTGGGCAGGGGTTGCCACTCATGGCATCACCCACATTATCGAGGACTATGCCATGCATGGCAACCTAGCCCAAACTGGGGCAACAGGCTCCCACAGGTTCAGCTGCCATGTGCAAGGCCCCCGGCAGTCTCGCCTGCATCCAGATCTGCCAGGGCTAGCACCGTAGACAAGGCCACAATGCTGTCAAGGATCAAGCCCCAGTGGAAACCTAGCCCCCACCACTCATCTGTTGGAGCAACAGAGGGGGTGTGCGCCTCGGCCACCCACCATCAGCTGTTGGAGCGAGAAGGTGGAGGAGCAGCCCCAGTGTCCCTGGCTGGGGTCAGGGGAGCAGCCCTGGTGTCCCCTGACTGCATCACCATGCTGGTCTATCTCAAGTCTGGACCATGTTTGAAATAGACTAGCAGGGAATGGGGGGCTCTCCCTGGCAAGGAGCCGCTTATCCCCCCCACTGTTCAATTTCAAGCCAGGTCCAGGCTCGAGATAGACCAGCACGGTGATGCAGCCTGGGAACACCAGGGCTGCTCCCCTGGCTCTAGCTGGGACATGGGATATTCTCCTCCCCGGGGTCCCCTCCAACAGCTGATGGGTGGGTGGCCCAGGGCATGCACCCTCCCCCCAGTTGACTGGTGGCAGTGGTGGCTTCCTCTGCGGGGCTTGGTCCTGCTACTACAGGTCAGGAGTCCCAGAGTTCTTCTTCCCATACAATGGACTTCCTGGGGCTGAACCAGAGTGGGAGAAGGAAGGTGGCTGCTCCCCTGGCCACAGGACCCATGCATGGGTCTGGCTGTTTGAAGGGCTCCTGCTGCTGACTACAGGCATGGCAGCGGTGCGGTCTATAGTACCGACAGATTCACCACACTTTCTGACTGCTTCCCTTGCTGTGTGAAAACACCCAAAGTCTTCAGTTTGTGGAAAACATAGTGACTTAACTAAACCCTTTAGCAGAAAAAAATATGGAGAACACATTGCCTCAATAGGTGATAACAACCAAGAGGCTGCCCCACATCTCCCCCAGCAACCCTGGATTCACCTGTCCGTCTGAATGGCGGCTGACAGATGTTTGCCCCAGGGCCACCCAGGGGTGTTCCAAGGCAGCTCCAGGCCGTGTTATTCCCAGAAATGTGGAACATGCAGCGTGGGTTAACCCAGCCCAACCAGGGGCAATGGGGTCGCATGGAATACCTCCCATCTGAAAGGCCCATAGCAGCCCCACCTGCATACAGGTCCACCAGCACCATGGACAAAGCCATGGTGCTGGCAAGGATTGGGGCCCACCGAGGAAATGGCTGCCAGTTGCCCATCAGCTGCTGGAGCAGACCCCAGGGAGGAGCAGCAGCAGAGGGAACCCCGGTAAGGAGAAGGATCCACTCCAGTGTCTCCAGCTGGAATGTCTATTCACGTAGCCGGGGACACCGGGGTTGTTCCTCCTCCCCCTGTTCCAACTGCTGACAGGCATCTGGCATCAGCTTCCTTTAGGGGCATGATCCTGCTGCTGTCACAGCAGAATCTTGAGGTCTTGCCCCATGTGCTGGGCTTCCTGGGTTTACGCCAGAGTGTGCCCACTAGGTCAACCCGGTTGAAGGGCTTCCAACACTGTCCAGCCTGGTAGCTGCTGCATGGAGACCCCACTGGGAGGTTTCAGGGTGCTCCTGGCCCACGTGTTAAAACCCAGTGTTGCATGGGTTAACTTTGGTGTTAATTGTAAGTGTTCCTAATGGGTAAGAATCTACAACATCTGGCAGCCTTCTGTTTAGGCTGGACCTTAATCTGGCCCCTTGCATGTGACACGGATCTGGTGCAAGTTCAATTATGGGTATTTGTTACATGGGTACTGTTATGCAACTAACAAGACCCAGGATGAATTGTGCAGTAACCCAAGTCAGAATGGTGTCAGATGAGAGCCCTCAACCTATTAGAGCATTTCCTGAAGAATGGCGTGTGCCCCCCATTGGGAAAGGCAAGAAAATATAAAAACAAAAGAGAAATATATAGCAGGACTACAACAGGGACACCAGCTGTTTTGTTTTCTTGAAGTGTAGGCTCATTTCTCAATAATTTAGGAAATACTTTGACATTATGTCATTTCTGAAGGGAAAGCAAAACACAAACAAACAAAACCAGCCAAAATGATTTGGGAATAGATTTATTTGCACCCCAAATATGGTAATCAGACCCAGACCATCCTGTCTGGTCCCAGCTGTGTCCGTGCAACAGACTTAAGCTTCAAAAGTAGTGAAGATAGTGGACATTAATTTTTAAATTAAAAATAAAATAAAAGAATGAAGTCAAATTATGAGCATTAGGCCCTTTTCACACAGACACTCTAACACTGATAAAATGGGTGCTACATTTTATCAGTGTTAGAGTGTCGGTGTGAAAAGGGCCTTAGTTACAAATTAACCGTGCAGTGTTATCCATTATATGTAGGTATAATCAGAGTGAAAAATACAAAGATATGGAGGAATGGGCGTAACTGGCTGACTAGGGTCATCTCAGGATATTTGAGTATATTATTATTATTAATTATAATAATAATAATTTATATAGGGTTTTCCGCATTCGAAGTGCTTTAAATTCCTTATCTAGTTCACCCTCACAACAACCCTGAGAGATAAGTCTTTGTTATCTCACCAAATCAACTTCCTACTCTCTTAAAGGCATCTGGAATTGGAGTACATTGGTTCCCCCTGTTCTCTGCCTTTAGCATATTATAGTTGTATTACATTAATTTGGAGTTCAGGGTGTTAAGTGGAATCTCTGGTGTCTGTCGCATGCAATGGGTCAGATTAAATGATCTGGTGGTCCCTCTAACCTTTTGTCTCTATAATTCTATGACTGTAGATAAGGCCTTAATCTAGATTCATTCCACCTTAGTCCAGTTTAAAGTTATAAACGTCCACATAACCTCTGAGAAATTCATATTAACTTCCAAGTCCCAACCTGGTTTTGTGCTGTGAATTCAGCTGAATTTACTCATTGTTAAATGCTACATGGACACCACAAAGTCAATTTCCTAATGTGGGTTAGTTTAAAATGGACTGAAGTAATGTGGATTATACTCTCATGGGGACAAGTCCTAAGAGTGGAATGGGATTTTTCCAGAGTTCTTAGCATAGGCCAAAATCTACTTCTGTTAAGTCCAGGGTAAATTTTTCATTAACTCCAGTATTCGGAGCAAAGTAAGGCCAAAGTATAACTGCTTTTGCAAGGCCCATCTCAAAGGAGCTGAAAGGTGATGGTGTGGGCCCGAAATTGCCAGCATTTAGAGAATGACACACAAACCTGTACAAACAGCCAAGCAGTTACAAGAAAGCTAAAATCTCCTAGCTTTTTTATGACACTAGAATTATCTGAATATAATAGTTATTAAACTTTGTGAATAAAATTCATTCCAGCCTCAGACTACTTGCTGGAATTTTGAATCAATATTCTTATCAATGAAGAAAATGGTTAGCCAAATAAATACAGTCAACTTCAAATTCTGTCTTGCTGCCACAACAGAGGCATAAAAAGCATAGGTTGTGATAACATCTCAGTACAACTTTTCTAACCAATCAGTAACAAAAGTGTGATGGTGGCTATTTCAGCAATATATAACATGGAATTCCTTCATCATCTTCCTGCTTCACCAATAATAAATGAGGGCTGTCCGACTCCCACAGACAGGGAAATTGCTTTTGAACATAAAATTCAACACTAAATTGCAAAGGTGTACCTATGTGGAAGGAAGAAGATTAGGGTCAGCATTTGTTAAGAGCATTGATGTGATAATATACCGTATTTTATTTTACATGTATAATTTACTTAACATTTAAATTCATTCCAAATTTATTTTTTATTTTAATGCCCCATTTTAAATGTGCTTTTCCCCCTTAGAATTGCAAACATGCTTGTTTCAGTGCTGCTGAGTCTGAGTCAAATGACTTTCCCGCATTCCAAGGGTGTTTTCACGCAGGGGCGACTGTGGGAACGCCGTGGGGATCAGTGGGCGACTGTGGGAACGCCGTGGGGATCAGTGGGCGACTGTGGGAACGCCGCAAGTGGTGGTGGTGGGTGCAGGCGCACTCCTGTGCTCCACCCACCTCCACCCATCACCCATGCTCGGAGCAACGGCGCCAATGCCCGATGCTCTGTTCATGGAGATGGGTGGAAGTGGGTGGGGGTCCATGGGAACGCCTCCACACACACCGCCCCCCCCCCGTGCCGCCCACCCATCCCCCAGACACCCGTGCCCATTAAAAAAGGGCCTAAATTATATAAACTAGCTCTGCCTCTTACAAGAATAGTGTTGATAACTATCACAATTTCTCCAGCCTCTCATGATTTGAGGTGCTTTTCAAAGCCCCTGTTACTGAAATCAGGCCCATCTTTTTAAATCCCTAGTTTCTGGGGGGAGGTGGGGGAAGATTTAAGGCGGGGGGGAGGGAAGGATCTGATTTGTGAGTTCTGAAAAAATGTGCTTGAGAACTCGCATAGCATGGAGGGGCTAGGAGTTTACAGGCAGTTAGATTAGAGCTGAAGGGGAGGTGGAAGAACCTCAGGTTAAGTGGCCAAATACCACCCACAGCTCTGCAGCCTGCTCCACTCCAGCCCCACTTACAGTGCTCTGGGACATCCCGGAGCACTGCCAGTGGAGTGGGCTGTCAAAGCTCGGACACCGGCATGAGGTGGAGCTGCTCTCCGTCTGCTTGGCTGCAGCTCTGCTCTTGGCCAGAGGTTGCCCCAGGCAACACCATCGACTTGTGGGCAGCAGCCTCGAGCGTCGCCCGCAACTCCACAGTGTGGAGGAGAGGGGCACCGTGCCAAGCGGACCGTGTGCCATAGCAGCTGCCAGGTCTGTGTAATCCTGACCCAGGTGGGGCTGGACGTGGGGCTGGTCACCTCCATGGGTGGATAGCCCAGGGTCCATCTAAAAAACACACAATGGCTACAACCTTCCTACCACTGACTGCAGATTAGCCTCACTGAAGTCAGTGGAACAACTCAGGAGTAAGGGGCCTGAGGATTTTGGCCAACATACATGGGGGTGCAACTAAGGGGGCGATATGTGGATTGTATTGATGACGGCAGTTAGAAAAGCACTGTGCTGTTCAAAGGGGGAAGCAGAAAGAGCGGAATACTACCTTTTCCCAGGGCCTGACTCTAGGCTCAGTGAAGCCAATGGAAGTACTCATGTGGTTAAACAACGCCCCCGCCGACAGTAGCAAAGACTCCAGGTGTTACACAGCAAGATGGACAAAGTTTTATGGCAGAGCCCATTTGGTTTACATGGCACTCTAGTGCATGAATGAGAAAACGGAGGTTACTTACCAGTAACTCTGTTCTTCGAGAGAGCTCCGCGTATTCTCACTCTTGGGATTTACTTCCTGCTCCGCAGGTACCGGAAAACCTCTCGTCAGCAGTATCCAGGCAGATTACGCCTGGAAAAGACTAGAATATGGTGAGGGCTCCGCCCCCTCCACTCCCCCTCCCATCCCGAGAAAAGCGCGGGCCCGCATCACGAGGGATGGAAGGATAAATAGGGGGAGGAGCCCTCACCGCCTCAGTTCCTTCCAACCCAGCCTGGAAGACCTGGTATGTCCATCCACGACTGAGGGGAAGGTGGGCGGGATGTGAGAATACGCGGAGCTCTCTCGAAGAACAGAGTTACTGGTAAGTAACCTCCGTTTCTTCTTCGAGGATCTCCGCGATTCTCACTCTTGGGAGAGTAATAAGCAGTTCTAGTTATCTCACCTCAAGGAGGAGGGAGTCGAGGATGATCACTCAAGAAGGAGTCCAACACTGCTCTCCCCACCTGGGAATCTGCTCTGGCCGCCAGGTCCAAAGAGTAATGTCTTGTAAACGTATGGACAGACGCCCATGTGGCAGCCCTACAGATATCAGACAAATTTATCCCTTGGAAGTTTGCCAACGAAGCGGCAGTGGCTCTAGTAGAATGAGCCCTCAAACCTGCAGGCGGAACCTTGTCTGCTAAGGCATAACATTTCTGTATGCACAACAAAATCCACTTTGAAAGTCTCTGTGTGGAAAGCTTGACTCCAATCCTTTGACCCCCATATGAAATGAATAGGGAATCACACGCTCTTATCGATTTGGTTCTATCGATGTAGAAAGCCAGAGTTCTTTTAACGTCTAACGTATGCAACATTTGTTCCTCAACAGAGGTATGAGGCTTAGGAAAGAAAACTGGTAGAGAGATAGTCTGATTAAGATGAAAACTGGAAATTACTTTGGGAACAAAAGAGGGATCAATTCGCAGATCAACTTTATCCCTATGGAACAGTATATACGGAGGTGAAGCTCTAAGGGCTGTGAGCTCACTCACCCTCCTAGCTGAGGTAATAGCTACTAAAAACGCTGTTTTAATAGACAAATTCTCCATGCTACAAGAAGCTAAGGGTTCGAAAGGGGGAGACATTAACTTAGACAGCACAAGATTCAAGTCCCACTGAGGGGCAGGGCTTGACCTCTGAGGAAAAGTGTTCCTTAGTCCTTTCCAAAACGACCTCATTAATTTGTGTGAAAAAAGAGTTCCACTGTCATCTGGTTGCAAACGTGAAGAAAGAGCTGCCAGATGAACTTTTATGGAAGCCAAAGACAAATGCAACTTCTGCAGATTCAGAAGATAGAGAAAGACATGGTTCATGTCCAAAGTTTGCAAAGAGATGGACTGCGTAGTACACCAGCTACAGAATCGTCTCCACTTCAGTTGATAACATTTGCGGGTTGAAGGTCTTCTTGCATTTAGAAGTATTTCTGAAACCTCCGGCGGTAAATTGCTCATTGGGGTAGAATCAACCAAGCGGAGAGGTGGAGCATCTGTAGATCGTGGTGAAGAATTTCCCCCCGTTCTCGGGAGAGCAGATCGTAGATCACCGGAAGCCTCTTGATTTGTGTCGCCATTCCCAGTAGGGTTTGGAACCAGGTTTGGCGGGGCCAAAAAGGAGCAATCAGGATGAGATGAGCCCTGTCCGTCCTGACTTTGCACAATACTCTGTGAATGAGGGGAAATGGTGGAAACGCATAAAGGAATGTCCCGTGCCAAGAGATGGCAAAGGCGTCCGATATCGATTCTGGTGCCATACCTGCTCGGCTGCAGAATCTCGGTAGTTTGGCGTTCTTCTGTGATGCGAACAAGTCTATCACTGGGGTTCCCCAGTCTCGAAATATGTCTGTCAAGACCTCTTCTTTCAGTGACCATTCGTGTTGGTCCGTTGACTTGCGACTGAGGTAATCCGCCCTCGAGTTGTCGTGTCCTGCCAAGTGAATGGCGTGCACATGTATGTCGTGATCTATACACCAGTGCCAGATGGTCTCTGCTTCCTTTGACAAACGGGTGGAATGTGCTCCCCCTTGTTTGTTTACATACCACATGGCTGTGGTATTGTCTGTTACGATTTGAATGTTCTGACCCTTGATACGGGGAAGCAAGGCCTTCAATGCCCAACGTATGGCTCGCAGTTCTAACATGTTGATGTGCAGGTGTGTCTCCTCTTGAGACCAGAGACCATGCACTTTGATGTCCTCTATGTGCGCACCCCATCCAGTCAGGGATGCGTCTGTTGTAATGACCCCCCGGGTGCTGGGAGTATCGAAGGGTACCCCCTTTAGAACGTGCTCTGCATTTGCCCACCACTGTAAGTTTAGAAGAAGTTCCTTCGTTATGCAAAGTTTCATGTTGAGGGGGTGGATGGCGGGCGCGTAGTTGCTGGCTAGCCATTGTTGTAGGGGTCTCATGTGCAGGCGTGCATGTGGTGTTACCATAGTGGTGGAAGCCATTAGTCCCTGTAAGTGCAGGAAAAAACGAACTGGCTTGGTGGGATGCGTTTGGAGAATGCCTAATGCATGTCGTATGGCGACAAGTCTCTCTTTTGGAAGGTACGCTTTCGCGTGTCTGGTGTCCAAGATTGCCCCTATAAAGGGTAGTCGTTGTGTCGGGTGCACGTGTGACTTTGCCAAGTTGAGAACAAACCCCAGGTCCCTGAGGAGTGACATAGTTAGCTCCACGTGTTTCACAAGCTCTTGTCGCGACTTCGCCGCCAACAGCCAATCGTCTAGATACGGGAAGATTCTGACACCTTGCCTTCTCAGATAGGCTGCTACGACAGCCACGCATTTGGTGAAAACGCGTGGTGCTGTGGACAGTCCGAAAGGAAGGACCCGGTACTGGAAGAGAAGGTCCCCTGCAACGAATCGCAAGAATTTACGGTGAGAAGGGCGTATTGAGATGTGGAAATAGGCGTCTTTTAGATCAAGGGAGGCCAACCAGTCGCCTTGCTGCAAACCCATGAAAATGACCGGTAAGGAGGTCATACGAAATTTAAACCTTTTAACGAATTTGTTGAGATATCTCAGGTCCAGTATGGGTCGAGACCCCTTATCTTTTTTGGGGACCACAAAAAACCTAGAGTAGAATCCAGAACTATGTTCATCTCTGGGAATGAGTTCGACAGCCCCCTTGTCGATGAGTTTTTGAATTTCAACTAGTATTTGAGTAGAGGGGAGGGGTGCCCCAGGGGGGCAAGGTGAGAGGGGAGGGGTAGTGTGGAATTGTATGGCATACCCCAGTTGTATTATCTCTCTGACCCAGCGATCAGACGAGATGGCTTCCCATACATGTAGATAAGGCAATAGGCGGTCCTGGAATGAGGGATCATCCTCATCATCTCCCTTGATCAAGGTATTATTAAAAACGTGATTTTGCCTGTTGTCCAGACGACGAACTAGGAGAGGGTTTGCCCCTGCCCCTTTGTCTGCCAAATGTTTTGCGCTGCTGAGCACCCTGTTGCTGGTAATGGGGCTGATTGTGTTGCTGGAATCTTTTACCAGCTTGGAAATAGTTATAATTTTGGTAGGGTGTTCTTCTGGACGAGAAAGCATAGCCCTGTGTAAAGGACTTCTTACGTATAGCCCTGACTACACCCGTGGATCTTGCCGTTTGGTTCATTTCTTTGATCTTTTTTAGAGTGTCGTCGGTAGATGCAGAGAAAAGACCCTCACAATCGAACGGCAAATCCTCTATTCTGGTTTTGTTCTCTTGGGTGAGAGCCGTAGAACGAAGCCAAGCATGCCTACGAAGTGCTATGGCCGAAGCCATCCCTCTGGCATTGGCATCTGCCACATGCATATTAGCAGTTAACTGAAATTGGGCCATTTGCATGCCCTCTTTCTGCAGTGCTGCCAACTGGTTGGGGTCTGATGTAGTGCCAATCTTAGACCACAACCAGTGCTGATAGCCGCACATGGCTGAAGCATAGTTGGCAATTCTAAAGGACAGAGAGTCCGAAGAGAACACTTTCCTGCCAAGCACATCCAGCCTTCTTCCCTCCCTGTCTGCCGGGGAAGTTTGTATTCCCCCCGCTCTGGATCTTACGGAGGCAGCCGCTATTACTAAGGAATTGGGAGGGGGATGGTTGTGAAAAATTTGCGCCCCTTCTTTGGGTACAGAATATAAAGAATCTGCCAATTTGTTGGTAGGAGAGACAGAGGCCGGCTTTGCCCATAGCACAGTGGCTGGTTCCAGCAGCTGATCTAGCAAGGGCAAAGTTACATGTCCAGATTCCCCTGACCCCAGTATGCCAAAAATGGGTCCTGTCTGGGCCTTTTTAACAACCTTCGTGGGCAGTTTAGGGAGAGAGGATGCCATTCTCCTCAACATAGACTGGAACGCCTTAGAGTCCTCTGTGGCTAACGACATATTAGCGTCCGATATGGTATCAGGGGGTGGTGGGGAGATGGTCTCGTCCTCCTCAAGCGATGGAGATGACGATGAGGACGATCGTGATGCCGACGCCCCCGGGGAAGCCATCCGGGGTACCGTCGGTACCGATGGTACCGTGTCCTCTCTATGGGCCCCCAACAGGGAGGTCAGGAGCTGCGTAGCCCCCGATGGCGCTAACCTCATTCCTGGTCCAGACTCGAGCGTCTCGGTGCCGACGGTTCCGAGGTCCAAGGGTGCCTGTACCGACCCCGTCTCCGACGGTGGGGGACGAGATATGGTAGCCGTCGGTGCCGCTCTAGGTGGAGCCGGAGGCACATAGGGGTGCTCCCGTGCCGGAAGTGTAGGGTACTCGAAGTCCTGCGCATACGAAGGAGGACTGCGTGATCGGTACCGATAATCCCGGCCATAGCTATAGTCCCGATGTCCGTGCCTCGGTGAACAGCACGAGCAAGGTGAGCGTGATCGGCGCTCCAAGTGGTACCGGAGGGGTGTGTGTTCGTTCCGGTATCTAGGTGATCGGGATCGGGAATGGTAATGCGGAGATTTGGAGCGAGACTCTCTTCGCACCGTCGGTACCGTCAGCAGAAGAGGTGGTACCGATCGAGACAGCGGAGTCGGCGGTGCCGTCCCCCTCGTCGATCCCGACGGTCGTGGGGATTGCTGCCCTGTAGTCACCGTCGGTGCCGCCGGTGCCGGCTCCCGTGACGAGCTTTTCTTTTTCTTTTTATCCCCGCTCTTGGTTCCCCGCTCCGAAGAGTGCGCGACGCCTCGCGCACCTGGTACCTCGGTACCGCTACCCGTCATGCGTCTAGGGCTGGACGCGTGTGTAGCGATGCTGCCCTCCGCGGAGCGGCCGGTACCGGCAGTCTGCATGTCAAGCGGCCCCTCGGTCCCGAGTTCGCCGGTGCGGGCGGTACCGGTATGTGGACTTGCCCTCTGTCTGGGCGGTACCGTCGGTGCCGTTGGAGCCGGAATTTCCATCGGCCTGGAGTGCCGGGCGGGGAGCCTCAGGGGCCCCTCTTCACCGCCCTCTAGTGCCCTTTTAGTTAAAATGTCCTGGAGCCGTAGCGCCCTGGCTCGCTTAGCTCTGTTCGAGAGCACCGAGCAGGCCCCGCAGGTCCGGGTATTGTGACCTTCTCCCAAGCAAGTTAGGCAACGCTCGTGCTGGTCGCTAACTGATAGGGTAGCCGGGCAAGTGCCACAGCGTTTAAAGCCCGGCTGTTTGGGCATTCCGTTCGCCCCGGAGGGCGCAACGGCCCGGGGAACGTCCCACGGGTAGGGCGGCACTCCTTACTCACTCTATTAATCTTCTTTTTTAATCTTCTTTTCTAATCTTCTTATCTTTATTACTGACAAAACGCTGAAAAGCGCCGAGAAGTCTTCCAATGCCACGCGGTTGGAAGGAACTGAGGCGGTGGGGGCTCCTCCCCCTATTTATCCCTCCATCCCTCGTGATGCGGGCCCGCGCTTTTCTCAGGATGGGAGGGGGAGTGGAGGGGGCGGAGTCCTCACCATATTCTAGTCTTTTCCAGGCGTAATCTGCCTGGATACTGCTGACGAGAGGTTTTCCGGTACCTGCAGAGCAGGAAGTAAATCCCAAGAGTGAGAATCGCGGAGATCCTCGAAGAAGAACCTGTGATAACATCATTTAAATGAAAACAGCAAAAGTGCTACTGGTTTTCTCTCTTTCTTCTCCATTAATTTCAGTTTTATGCTATCCCATATGTTTAGTTTTTAATGTGCTGCAGATTTTTGAATTGAGTGCATCGTAGGAGGAGTTTGAGCAGAAGCAGGAGACGTTGGCAACTGAGCCAGTAGCTGTTCGCTTTCTGGGTAGGAGGGGTAGGAGTTGGTTTGGCATTAGCTGGAAGTTTAGGTTTTAGAGTTAACACGCTAGTGAGATGAACACCTTTGGTCCATGCACAGTCCAGATGAAGTCAACAACTGCAGTATTAAGAATTTTGTGCTGTTTCCAGTAACAAACCCTTTGACAGTAAGGGCTGGGACCATGAAGTAGACACCCTGGTTAAAATTTCCTAAAACACCGAGAGAGCCTGGTGTACTGAAACCAGGCTGCATGGGGACAGGTGGAGGAGAGGGGAAGGCTAACTTGCACCCAAGCAGGGAACAGAATTACCCCCTCACACACAGAGCAGCGGAGTCCACACGTACAATTGGCTACAAGTGGATCAAACATGGGTCTTTAGCTCCACATTTTTGTGGAGCAGCAGACCCAGGCTTCTCCAGTAGCCTGTGTGTACAGAATACCTGTTGTATTTGGAAAAAATGTTTTTATTTCAAGGTTGCTATCTTACAGTAAAATTGTAATGAAGAGACGTTTTGGAATACCCTCTACTCTCCACCTTATACTTCTGTCTCTCGTTTACTTCTACTCTACTTGCTTTGTCTTCCAACTCTTTTACCCCAAGGTAACCAAGCTCAGATTATCAACCACATGATACAAACACAAATAGTGACTCCTTTGTAGTGGATTTACCCTCTTCTGGGCTAGCCTGTATCCTCCAAACCTCCATTTTGCCTTAAAACAAGGCATATGGCTCATAAAATTCATCTCAGTCTCTGGTTGCAGTACTTCCCTGTTAACTGCAGTGCTTCACGCAGGTGATCAGCCTAGTCTTTGAATCAATTTTTAAAATTCTCAGTGCTGTCCCACTCCACAGGTGTCAGATATCCTACCTGATGGTTAGCAGTTCTTTCACACTTTGCCCTCCCAGCAGGACCTTCCACTCCTTACTAGGGGAGCCATACCTCCCCTTTAAAATAGGACACTTATGAAAAATACATGTTGCAGGGCTGCATTGGTTCCAGTGTATTTTTCATAAGCATCCTCTTTTAAAAGGGAGGTATGGCCTCCCTACTCCTTACAGAACCAGACCACTCCTCCTTGGGTTAGGCTTCACCTATAGCTCCTCAGCCACCTGCCTGCATTCAGAGATCCCATTCTGCCTCTTCCAGACCAGGATTAGCACCACACAGACTACCCTGTCTACTATTTGTTTGCACAACACCACATCCGCACGTGGCAGGCATTCAATAATAATGGGTAACGAAGGAGAAAGGGGCATTTCTGTTTTCCCACAAATATCCTTGCTCACAGGCCTGCGAGTAAAAAAGCAAATGCTAGTCTCAATAGTAATAATTTTAAAACCCAACAAGTTAAAAAACAAGTGATCATAGTTCTCATGACAAAATAAAAACTTCCCCTCTCTCAAGAGATCTGACCACTCCCCTTATTTTGACGCCTCATTACTTCGTCTCCCTATGATTTCCTATCTTCCCCAAGTCATGCGGTTGTTTTACTTATATACAGTAGAGTGTAACTTTCCAGGACAAGGACTCTGACATATATTTATGAGCTGTGCCTATTCTGAGCCAACTCATTCTCCTCACAATATACATAGTCTTAGTTCCAATTGAGAACACTGCAAGTTCAAAGCAATGATGTTTTGTGTTTGTTTCACCATTACAATGGAAACATTTGACCAATCTACTGCTGAGACACTTTCCAGTCCTTCTGCGTCAGCTCCCCAATGCAGCTGACTTTCCATTTGCCAAACTTGGCCCATCCCAATCTTTCTTCTTTTTAAAAAAACCAGATACAAGCGCTGTTTTTAAAGAGCCATGTGACCTCCTCCTGCTTCGAGTGCTACAACAGCCCATATACCACAGAGGCGGCTCAGGGAGGCAAGCCCTGTGCAGGAAAAAAAATGACCATGGAATGTTTTCGCTTCTCTTTCTAGCAAGGGTTGCCACTTATGCAAATTTTTAAGGAACACTTATGAAAAATCCATGTTGCAGGGCAGCATGCATGTTTCATAAGTGTTCCTTAAAATCTGCATGGGTGGCAACCCTACCTGTAGCCCTACCCCTCTGAAAAAGTGTGCCAGAGGCTGTTTAGCTTGGGCAATGGGTAGCACCAAAGGAGGACGAATCATACGTCATGCATCCCTTCCAGGGCAATGCAAATTTTCACTGTAGTTTACAAGAGGAAGCAGACACTCCCCAACGACTGCATTTTTCAACACTGTGGAGGAAGCCTGAGATGCTGGGGTGGGTGTACAATAAGCAACAATGGGCGTCTTTTGATGGACCTGCTCTGGGTGGTGCATGCCCGCATCTGCCCGATTGCAACCCTGCCAGGGTCTGTTTTAAACAGATGGCCTGTCCAGGTGTGAGACAGAGCAGAGGCATGGGTGCGATCCATGTAAAAGCACCTTATGTCACTCCTCCTAGAAGACCTATGCCTGACCAATAATTCAGAGCCTATTTTCTTGCTCTAAAATATTTCCCAAATACAGCATGCAAACAAACTATCAGTAGGAGTCCTATATTAAGCTGTGGCTTAATGCTGAACTCTGCAGGCCTACTAGTCTTCTTTCAGTAGTGCCATCTCCTCATGGGCTGGATATGGATACTTCACTATGCTGAACACTTCTGATAGTCCACCACCAACCTCTGGAATAAAATCTGATCAGCCCCTTTGGTTTTTACTTGTTACTGCTCTGACTTGTAGTCTTCAGATACTTGCACTGTGGCAGCAGCTCCATCTCAGGTCATGGACTATCCTACTATTGCATCTGCTGCTTGTACCTGCCCTAACATTGCACTGTCACTCTTAAACACCCCATAATTGGTCGTTTTTAAAACTAGATGCGCCCATGCAGGTCCACCCATCCAGATGCCCATCTGAAGATGGCACGGGGAGCATGCGCCCCTATGAAACAGGCGTCACCCACTCATGCCCACGTACAGAGCACTGGGGAGAAAAACTGGGATGCTCCATGCACAAACATGCGTGGGTAGGGGCATACACCCACCCCTGGCCCGTTTGAATCTCCCCCCCGCCTCCCACCAGACATGCATGGGCGCTCAACCCAGTGCACACGGACCAGCCCCCAGCCGTGCCTGTTTAAAAACAGACTGTGTTTTCAGTACTGGAATTAGCTCCACAAACTGAGCCAATTTTGTTAACTACTGTGATGCAACTACAACGCTGCCTCCTGCCCACATTTTTCATGCTCTACTTGTGTCAGTTAACATGCCAGCTCATCTTCTACACAAGACACCAGTTCATCTCTGTCTTCCTCAGTCTCCCATATGAAGATGGACCTTTCCCTTCTTGCCTGATGACTTTCTTGACCCTCCCTCTGGGCCAATTGTCAAGGAAGCCTGTTCTCTGCATAATATGGGCCAAATCTATTGCTGTCTACCATAAACTCACTTCCATGTTCAGTCCCTGAGGCTATACCACTAGTCTATACCATTTGTAAACCCTCAATCAGTCACTACTAGGTGCAATTTTGCAGCAAAAAGCATCTTTTAGCCATTTTGAATCCTGCCATTTTACTAAAGCATCTTCTCTTCCCTTTGGACAGTCACCATCCTCCTCACATTTGCAATGTTGCCACTAAGACAAATCCTGAGAACACAGGAACGGTTATGCAGTGCAACTTTATCACTCAGAGTCTCAAGTTACAAGCCTGCCTTCACTTGCTTTGACATGGGTTTGTGGAATGAAATAGAGAGGTATGTTGCTTTTTTCCTTTTTGATAACAGGGGAATTCTGGATGGGTTCCAAGAATGGAAAGCAACCTCCTTTGCCTCCCTCTGGGCTTCAGCAGATGGGGCTGATACAGCTGCACATTCCATAGCTTCTGCTATGGTTTTGAGGAGACGAGACCCTCACCCCTTTTCTTAACTCCTTGTTTTACTCAGATCATTTCCAAGACCCAAGACCTTCCCTTCAAGTAGGGGTGGGATACAGGGCCAAATTTCAGCTTTGGTTTTATTTCGGTATTGGATCCCCGAATTTCAGCAAGTCTTGTTTCAGTTCTTTTCCCCATTGACTTCAATGGGAAAGAGAACCAAGGACCAACTGGCCAAAACCCAGGGATCCGGAACTGAAATAACACGCCCCGCCCCCCGCCCCCCCAGCCCCGGAGGGTGGGGATCCATGTTCCAAACATCCCCACCCACTGGGGCCCGGTTTTAAAAACCCCCACTCCGGGTCCCTAAATTGCGGTTACCTTACCGCTGCCGGTCCGGAGGATGGGACTGGACCATTGTCTGGGCTGTTGGCTGGCCGCTGGATCCACTGCTGGCAGCCGGGCCTCCTCTGTTGCTGGCTGGTGGCGATAGCTGCGGTGCCAGGCTTTCTCCGCTGCAGAGTGGCAGAGAAGGCCTGGCCGCCGAGCCAGCTCCTGCCACCGGCCAGCAGCAGAGGAGGTCCGGCCGCTGGCAGCAGAGCCAGCTCCTCTGGATGGCTGAAGGGCCTTCTCCTCCTCTTCATCTGTCCCAGGTCCAAAGAAATTTGAAACGCTGCTGGTCTGGCTTGGCACATGCAAAAATGGCCACCGGATGTGCAACTATTATCCAGATCGGCAGCACCGGTGCCATTTTGGAAGAGGACAGCCATTCTGCACATGTGTGGAATGACTCCCCATAATTAATCCAAAATTTAATCGAGATCACAGTTAATCTGAAGTTTAATGCAGATCCATTAATTCAGGGTTATTATTCAGGAATAACTCTTTACACAATCATTTTTAATGAGGAATAAGAATTAATCCTGATTTGCAGTGTGAACAGGTTAATTCGGATTAGGAGTCACAAGGAAGACTGCGAAATCCCATGCTGCAGCGCAACCAGATTTCAGCATCCTCTTCTGCTCTGATTTCTGGGAGCACAGTGACAGCAACAGATACAGCAGTCACCCTGCAAAATGGAGGGGTCTTTCACTGTGGCATAGTGGATTTAAAATTTGGCATGCCATGCAGAGACTGATGGAAAAACTGTGGGATACCATCATATGGATGGCTAGAGGGGAGACATGTCTATCTGCAGCACTCTATGGCGCCTGGGACTCAGTCCAGGTTAACTGTTCACACAATCACTAATTTGGATTGAGTTTAATCTGCATTAAAATAAATCCTCAAAAATTAGGTTTCCAGAACCCAGTTTAAATTTTGAATCCAGGGTCATTAATTTGGACTAAAGTGTTCACACAATCAATTTAATCCGCATTAAGAGCTGCTTAATTTGGATTAATGTTCATGTAAAAACAGTCTTAGACCACATTCCAGGCCAGTCCGTGCAGATTTTGGCTCTGGGAGAGAATCTGGAAGCCAAAGTATGTGTGGGTTTTGTGCAAAAGCTTCCCTGCACAGATTTGCCGACGATCACCCAGAAAAGTGCAGAGCAGGGAAATCCAGCTCTGTACTTTTCTGGGTAATTGCTAGCAAACGAGGGGACTTTCGCACCAACCAAACCCCACGCATATATTGGCTTCCGGATTCTCTCCTGGAGCCAAAACCAAAATCATTTTTTGATTTTATATTGTATTTAATAGCATTTTATATTCTGATTTAATATATTTGTACACTGTCCCAAGCTGCCTTTTGGCAGGAGGGGGCGGGATATCCAATTTTTGTATAAATAAATTGTATAAACAAAAATCTGCGCAACCGGCCCAGAGCAGAAGATGTGAATGTGATCTCAATCTGGATTATTTTTTAATCCAGATCCATTAATTCAGGTTTATTATTCAGGAGTAACTGTTTACATCATCCTTTTTAATCAGGAATAAGAATTAATCCTGATTTGCAATGTGAACAGGTTATTCCAGACTAGGAGTCACAAGGCAGACTGCGAAATTCCATTATGCAGCGCAATCAGATTTCAGTGTCCTCTTCTGCTCTGATTTCTGGGGGTACATTGACAGCAAGAGATACGGGCCAGCCCCAGGGTTTGCGGGGCCATGTGCAAAGTCTTGGTGCAGGGGCCTAATTGCATAATTTACATAGTTTGCCCTCATACCTGCACACACACCTTATCAGCACCCCACTTACTTCTTAGCTTCCCCCACACAGCGCCCCCTCGCTATGACCGTCCCACGGATTCACGCACCACCACCATACTCCCGCCCTCAACTTTCCTTCCACAGTTCCCCCTCACCCCTCCAACACAGGGAAGGAACAGCAGCAGGAGGAGGAGTGCAGCACTGCACATAAAGAACATTAGGGGGGATAACTCCCAAGTTACCCTGAAAAACCTTTGAAGAACACTGCACATCTCTCACTCATCACACACCCTCTCTTTCTCACTCATCACTCTCATATCACACATTCTGACTCTCATCATACTCACTCACTCACACACACACTCACTCACTCATTCACACTCGCACACATACACACTTGCACTCCAGGGGGAGAAGGAACTGCACTGCCCCCTGCCCCTTGGCCTGCTGACACTGCTGCTGACGCCTCTGCCACTCACTTTAAAGGCCCAGCGCTGCTGTGTGCACGTTGGGGCCATGGCATTTTCTTAGTCTGGCATGCTGGGAAATGTAGTCCCAGCATGCCAGACTAGGAAATTGAAACTAGAAAACTAGAAATGCTGGGACGGAAAATGGCGGCCAGCCCCCAGCGTCCACTCGCAAGTGCAGGGAGGTGCCTTTAAACTGCTGCAGCAGCAGCAGCAGCGTTGGGTCACAGCACCACAGCTGCATAGGAGAGAGCAAGCAGGTGGACGGGGCGTGGTGGTGGTGGTGGTAGTTCATCCCCCCTTCTCTTTCCTGCTGCCATTGCCAAGGCAACTCGGGCAGGCTGAAGCCCGTCCCCAGCTGCCTCGCTGTTGCGGCTGGGAAGAAATGTCGGGCTGTCACCCGCCCCCAGACATGGGGTCCTGGCTGGTGCGGGGCCATGTGTGACAGTACATGTTGCACATGACTAGGGCTGACTGTGGTCACCTTGCAAAATGGAAGGGTATTCACCTTGGCATGGTGGATTTTAAATTCGGTGTGCCAAACAGAGACTGCTGGGAAAAACTGCAGGATACCATAGAGATACAGATGACTAGAGGGGAGACATGTCTATCTGCAGCACTCTATGGTGCCTGGGAGTCAGTCCGGATTAACTGTTCACACAATCACTAATTCGAACTGGTCTTAATCCACATTTGAATAAATCCTTGAAAATTAGGTTTCCAGAACCTGGTTTAAATTTGGAAACCAGGGTCATTAATTTGGAGTAAAGTGTTCACACGATCAACTTAATCCTCATTAAGAGCCACTTAATTTGGATTAATGTTTGTGTAAAAACAGCCTCAGAGTGAATGCACTAACTACGTATACACCAGGGAGCTGTCCACAGCACCAGAGCAGCATTATTCATCTCCTGCAACAGCACCACGTCCCCAGGTCCTGATTGGTCAGCACAGCTGCTTCCTCATTGGCTGTCTGGGGCTACTTAAAGGGCACACAGGCAGCAATAAGTGTTCAAGCAATGTGGCAGCTACGTGGACCTTGATGTGTGTTCCTGCTTAGACTCTGCTCCCAGCCCACCTGCTTTGATCCAGCTCTTCATTCAGCTCAGACTCCTTAGTTCCTGACCCGACATGACTCCCTGGCTCCATGATTCAACCTGACTCCGTGGTAACTGACTGCCCCTTTGCCAGACACATTTCTGTTTCTCTGGCTTTGAACAGGCATTCTTTCTGGCAATGGCACACGCTTGTCCTTTGGCTCGCCTTGGGTTCTGATCTTTGGTCTTTATAACTTGCAGACAACAATTGTATCCTCCTCACATCATCTGTGAAGCCATACATATTTACCTCTTTATACAAGCTAACTCGTTTGGTTTAGTACACCATATGAGCAATCACAGAGTCATGAAACATTGTCAGACTTTTTATAGCTCTAACCACACTTCAGTACCTGACTCATAACTGTGGCCTGACCTAAGTACCTAAAAGATACTTTGAGATTGTTGGTCCGTCTGCTGGTGCTACCTCAAGGCTCTCCACATCCAATGACTGCCAAATATAAGCTGAGACACCAGCATCGACTAAAGCGGTCAGCACCAAGAAAACAGACCAGCGTACCACTAATCTCCCTGATTTCTTAATGTCAGGGCTTGTCCAGGTGCAAGGCTGGAAGATGGGGTTGAGACAAGACACATGGTCAGAGACCTACATCAGGGCAGTGACCTACAGGCAGAAGTCAGGTCTCAGTTACTGGTGCCAGGAGCAGAGCAGGTTGAAAGCTGAGAGTCAGAGGCTGGAGAACAAAACCGAGTTAGAAACCAGGAACTGGACGTTGGGAAGCCAAAGTGTGGGGTTCCCAAGCTTGATCTTGACACGGACTTTCAGGTCAACAATCTTCCTTTTAAAAAAAAAAAAAAAAGGTGGGGAGAGAAAAAATGGAAGTATGTTGTGTGTGTGTGTACAATTATGCACATATGTATCTCTATGTAACAGCATAAACACACCTATTTCTATGTTATGTATATACATGTTTACCACCTCCTCCTCCAAAAAATGAGTTGAAGGAAAATAAGTACATAGTAAGTACATTAAGACAGATGGGAAGCCTGCCGGCCCCCAGAGCTGCTCCTGGGGCTCCCTCCTGCATCCGCCTGTTCCCATCTCCATCCTGGTCCGCAACAGATGGACCGGCGGTGTCCCTGGGCTGTGGTTCACCTGCACGGTGCTCACTCCCCCGCACCATAAAGTTGCAGGCTCTCACCAGACACTTTAAGCAGACACCCATGACTCTATGGTGCTGACCGGGGTAACGGATGGATGGGTGCGGAGCTGCAGCATGGGTTCACCCAACAGATGGACAGCAGCTCTACGTTCGGCCGTTGCCCCAGGTTTGGTTGGCCCACTCTGCGTGGCATGCTCCTAGATGTTCCGGAGTGCTGCCACCGGGGCTGCCCCGGAACAGCCACCGCCTGACCCGCTTTCAACATCGGGTGGGCACCCTTTAGACGGATCGGCCAACCCGGGTGTAACAGAGGCATCCCTGGAGCTGCTGTCTGTTTACACCCACAGTCCTTCCCCTCATATTGGGATTGTTCCAGATATCTGCCAAAGTCGATTACAATTAGTTGTATTTCTACATATACTATTGTCCTCAGCTGGATGGAATGGCTCCCATGGTCTCTTCTCCTAAGACTGATCCTAAAGAACAGCCTGTTTTGATTGCCTCAGTCTGTACTGCATTTTTATACTGCTTCCTCATAGGAAGTGCATCTTTCTTTTCTCTTTTTTCTTTCTGCTACCTGTTCCAAGGCTATAACTTCTTGTCTTTGAGCTGCTTCTTGTCTTGAGAGAGTCCTTTGCTCCCCCAGACGTTTACAGTGCAGTAGGCGTTTATCTCGCTACCTGCGGTCACTGGAAGGTGGTCCACTGTGATCTCTGCAGTCCCTTCTCTTTGACAGTAATCCTTTTCTTGCTCTAGCACGCTATCTTTATCTCCCCCTTTATACTCCCGTACAGTGCTGTCCCTAACTGCCCCTCCCTAACAGACTCTGCTTTCCAGTCTTAGCTGGATGGGCACAAGAAAGACATGGCCATGTGGACAGAACTTCTGTTGCAGGTAAGTAACCTTCATTCACAAGTTTCAGAATATTATTTCTATGTAGGATCGTTAGATTGATTAGTGTGGATGCAGACACTGCCCTGACTTAGAACCAGATGTAAAATCAGAGATCCATGTTCACTGCATTTTCTCCATTGTCGACCATGGGGGGAAAAGTACACCCTATGTAAAGTACAGCAAGACAATATTTTATGGCTGTGCACTAAACCAAACAAGTAGGTTATATAAAAGGAGGCCAATACATATTGAATGGTTGAGCTAGCAGAGCACTGGTCCTTTCAGAAGGTAGCAGCTGTTGGAGAGGTACTGGCACTATGAATAGGGGATCGCACCACAGCGGGCGCTAAGAGAGGTTCAGGCACTGGTGACAGAGGTGACAGTGTCTAAGCATGGCACAGGTATGTATGCCTCCAGAGAGTGGCGCTACTACACAGGCACTACGCATAGTAGTAGTACACGTGTCTGAGGAGAGTCAGTTGGGCTGGGGGTGGCCCAGCCAGCATGGAGACTGAAGGTCGGAGGCGCTCAGTCAGACTGAAGCAATGACAAAAGGGAGGCAGGAGCCAGGAAGGGTTCTGCTTCAAGAGAGGTTTAGGGAGAGAGCTCACCAGGGAGAGGCAGGAGCCAGGAGGGGATCTGCCTCACAAGGATTGAGCTAGCCTGCTGCCAAGGGCTGCCCTAGTAATACCTGGCTCCAGGACTGACTGTGCCTGGCCTGGGGAGAGCCTATGGCCCTTTTTATACGGGCCGCTCCCACTCATGAACATGCAGAAATCTGTGTGTTCATGAGCAGACACAATCAATGTGAAGGATGCGGTGCGCGCACACGTGGTGAGTGGGGGTGCGTGCGCGCTCCCGGCTAACACACATTCCCACTCACTGGGGGAAACCAGGTTGCTCCGTGCATGGGGATGAGTGTGTGTGTGGGTGTGGGTGGCTGTGTGCACGCCCCGCCCACCACCGGCATGCCCACGCACCCCCCACCCGGCAGCGCCATGTAAAAATGGCCTATGGGAGCAGGTACCCAGAGAATATGTATTGGGCAGTACGGAGCTGTTGGTGATGGGTTTTGAGCACTGAAAATAAAAGGACACTTTAAGGCTAGGATCCCACGTGGGTCTGGGTCATTGGGGATGGATCCCGCAAAGAATTCCCCTCAGGACCCAACCCTGTTACACATATATCTCGGTAGAGGATGACTAAGGAGGACAGAGCCATTGTTTGCAAGTTATAAACCCCAAGGAGGCAGAAGAATTATTTAATGCAGTACATTGGGTAGAACCAGTAGCAGTGGGATGAAATGAATGCACAAAGAATTTGAATAAATGGGGAACTCTCATTAAACATTAGCAGCATCATACAACCCAATGTTGACATTATATTCAGCCTAAGTAACAACCTAAGCCCAAGCCTGTTTGTCTTCCGGAGGATGTAAGACCTTTTTGTTTGGCAGGTGGGAATAGGGTTGAGTGGGAGTGGGCAGAGGGGGTTTGGGAGGGGGACTGATAGCTGGTGGGGTGGATGGGGTGATATTGGGGTTTTAGTGGATTTTAATGTATTTTATATTTTTTAATGTTAGCTGCCCTGAGTCTTCGGAGAAGGGTGGGAAAAAATGTAATAAATAAATAAATAAATTAAATAAACCTAAACTATTACAGTATTTTGTAAAATTTCATCTTATTTTAGTTACTAGCCCTTTGGTTCATGCTAAAGCATCCTTTAGTTCTGGACTTGATTCTCTTCTCACTTCAATTTTAAATTCCTTGAATTCTGCAAAGGTACAGGAAAAGAAAAATTGAGCCATTAGGTGTTTGCACTCGTCAATAGCTCCCTCCCTTTGTCACTGTCTAGCTAAACATTTATTTATTAACTTCAGTAAAAAAAATTCATGACACCTTTTACGTTGCCATCAATAGGTTCGATGGGAAGATCTGTTTAAAAAAATCATGACCTGTTATGGTCAACTGAGATCCATTAGACGGTGGAGGAATGTGTCCCAAAAGGAAGCAGTGGACATTTGGAAACATTTAAGCCAGACTGGACAAAACACTATTCCATGGAATATAGAGTAGGCAAGGGTGGCAGTGAACACAGTTACTGAGTGTAGGAAAGATTCCCGCACTGGCCGAAGATAGTCTAGATACTCTCTCAAGTAAATCCTTCTGTCTCTGATTTTTTGAATCCATTTTACTGCAGCATACGTAAATCAATGCCAGGGCATACGGATGCCGTTAGACACTATTACCTTTGATCCCCTGAGTTCCGAATCCGTCTACATTGAAAGAATGTATTTCTTTTCCTTCTAAATACAAGGATGTTGGATTTTTTAATTTTTTTTTTAAACCCAGTGTCAGATTCAACAGTTCCGCTCTCTTCAGTAGAGTTAAATCTCTAGAATGAGACAGCCTGATTATAAGACTCTGATGTGTGGGCACAGCTTTTTGGAGACAGCCAAACTGAAGGACCTACTGTGCTTAGCTTGGTTCCCAGGCTCCTTGCCAAGAGAAGTGTATGATGTAATCATTCCTTATGCAAAGCAGGCTAGCAGCTGTGTTTATTAGTTTACTACCATTTGAGTAAGGAGCTGTATGAAAAGTGCCAGAGAAACGTGCCTCTGTTAAAGAGCCAGGTAGTGAGTGCAGGGATAGAATATTACGCACTCTCCACCCACTCCCCACACACATTGTGTTTGGGTGTGGAGGACGTACATTCATCTCTGCAAGATACTCTCCCGACAAAAAGTACCTGTTTGGGAGTGCCACAGAGGGTAATTTCAGACGTAACGATACCACGGTCGACCACAGCAAATCTCCTGTGGTGGATGTTTGTACCGGCTGTTACGTCTAAAGGATTCCCACCAAATGCTCATCGCAGTGAATCACTGGCGGGAATCCAAATGACCACGATTCTGGACCTCCAGCCACCCGGAGGTCCAGAATCATGGTGGGATTGGGCCCCAACCATTGTTGGATTGGCCACGATCTGGGATGGGCCAGAGGTTACGTCTGTAACCTTCAGCTTGGCTGGATCGTGGTCCCGACCATGGGACGGGATCGGGTGCAGCAACTGGATGGGCCGCTGTGCCTGCCCCTCTCCCGGAGGGCCTGATTCCTGACCGGGATCCGAAACAGATCCCGCATGGCGGGCCTGGCGGTCTGGTACGTCTGAAATTACCCAGAGTTCCAGTCCTGCGCATTTGGAGTGAGAAAACCAACCGGCCCGGGACGTTTATGTTGATGATGCCCAGGGATCTACAGGATTAAGGAAGCAAAACCTTTGACTTTTTGGAAGAGGAACAGGAAAGGAACAGATGCAGCTGTCCAAAGGCCAAATTATAATAGGGACAAGTGGTGCAACTGCACTGGAGCCCATAAGCCGGGGGGGGGGCGAGAGGGGGGGCATGCTCCCTGTGCAGCCATCCCCCCCACCCTGCTGCTGTGAGGGGAACCGGATGGGCCCCATTCCCTCTTCTACACTAGGGCCCATTCCAACCTAGCTATGCCACTGCAGCTCTGCAAAATTAAAAGGAAACTGCAGATAAAAAAATGACAGATTCTTCTCCCTGGGGGTTTATGTAGGGAAAAGGGAATATGAAAGAGGAGTAGTCTCTGCAAAAATGCACATTTATTGGCTACGTGGAATGCTGCCACTTTTACTGCATCAATTAGCTGCAGAGGAAGGATGAAAAGGAGAACTGCAGCATTAAGAGAACTATGTTATTTGCCACATTAAAACACAGGCAAAGCAGAAGAAATGGAAATGTGTCCATGATTAAAATTTACAACCTCTCTGCATTCCACTTGTGGTTAGTAATGTAACATTAAAGAAGAATAAGTTATCATCCTCCACCTACTGCCTGAAGGCCATGCAGTCCAAACAGCAAGAGGTCAAAGTACAAGTTGTCTCCTGAACTGTATGTTGAAAAATCAAGTCACACCGACTTGCTCCATTAAACGTGGAGCATACTAATCTTTGGTTAAAGCCTCAATCTCTTATCAGCTGATTTCTCCATTACAGCCCTCTTGCACCACCAATGCAATCATACACATAGATAGATATATTATTTAAGGAATGTATGCATATGTATGAACACCTACATTTTTAGAAGCAGTGCCTGCAAACTCCCATTCATGTCTGCACCAGGTACTAATTAACCTGCACATTCAATCAATGTGGAGTTAATTGCTTGGGTTGGTGTAGCATTTTCTGGTGTCCTGCTTTAAAGAAACAGAATTCTGCTGTCTCCTGCATTTTATTTATTATAAATTTGTATGCCGTCCTAAAAGCATCTCGGGGCGGCTAACAACTTATTACAACAGATTAAAAAAACAACAATAATACAATTAAAAACCCCAGAGTAAAACAAATTACCCCCTACCCCACCCTAACCCAACCCACCTCCCTTGGGAAAGGCACGGCGGAACAGCCAGATCTTACATTGTCTATGGAAAGAGGGGAGGTCGGTGGTCAAATATCTGAGGTTAAAGACAGAGGCTGTTAACAAACGCGACAATAGCCCACACCAGTGGGTGTCCACCTGCTGCTTCATTAGGTGTTCGCCCCCACTGGCCACATGGCTACCATCAACTAGACACAGAGTTCTCACTCATGGTGGAATCTTGGAGCCTGCTGTGCGGGCAAATGTGGGCTAATGTGCACCCATGTGTCCGCGCCCATCAATGAGGTTGTGAATGAGGGCTAACGTGCACCCACGTGTCCGCAACCCTTCAGTTACATGGTGGGGTTAAATGCCTGCACATGCATTAGGTTTGTCGTGCTTCACCTGTGAGGAGGGGCTGAGAAGGGTTGCCTGTTTATTAGGCTGCACATGCTACAAACGTGAGTGGGGGGCTGCATGGACCAAACATGGACACTAGCAGGCTGTCATCTAGTTTGTTTACACCCAGAGACTTTACCAAACACTTATAAAGTGTTCTTCATACCTGGAAACCTTTTAGATCACATTTATAAAGAAATAAATAGTGGTTCTCTTCTTCTCACCCCCCTCCCTCTAACAGGTTTAACCCCACAGTACCACAACCGCATGTATTTCGAATGCAGCTCATTAAAAGGACACCCTCTACTTGGAATCTAGCAAACACTGTACATTTTAATAAGCTCCTGGTACTTGTATTACAACCGACTCTGATTCCTCTGCAAGTGTTTGTGTTTTTTACAGTTGTATTTCCTTACCTTTAAAAAATAATACCACAACAACTCTCTATTGCTTGGTGAATGATCCACACAAACAATAGGGGAAAAGTAAGGCCCCAGTACTGCAGCCACTTATGTACATTCTTTTAGTATGTAAGCAAGCCCATTGACACAAAGGGGATTGGTCATATATCAAAGTTAAATAGACTTATACGTTTTTTCATGATTGGGGGAAAAGTAATTGAACATCCAGGGGAAAAGAGGGAGCACAGAAAATAAAGCCAAAAAAGCGACTCAATTCTCAAAGCGCAGTGTCAGCACAAGCCCCATTTACTTTAATGGGGCCTATGCTGTTGTAGTCCTTTGAGGTTGAAGCTGCCTTTTTTGCATTCTTCTTGCTATAGTACAGTATCTTTAGGTCTCACTATTTATTTATTTAGTCAAATTTTTATGCCACCCTTCGCAAAGGCTCAGGGCAGCTCAAACACCATAAAAACAGTAAAGTACAAAACAACCCCTAAAACAAACAAACAAACAAACCCCCAAAGCCCCCAACCTTCCCACAGCACATCCACTGACTCCTGTTCAGCTTGTGATCTGCTAACCCCAAATGCTTCTTGGCAGTATTGCTTGCCTAGCCAGTTATCTCCCACCTTATACTTCTGCATTAGGTTTATCTTTCCTATGTGAAATACTTTACACTTGTCTTTGCTAAGTTTCATTCTGTTGTCAGCCGAGATCTCCAGTTTATCTCCCGTTTATCAATTTATTAAAATTTTGAATTTTAATCCTATCCTCTAAGGAGTTTGCAGTTCTCTTCAGCTTTGTATCATGAGCAAATCTGATAAATGTATTGTCCATACCTTTATCTAAGTCACTGAACAGCACTGGACCCAAGACTGGTCTTTATATCCTAATCCCCACTTGACAACCAGTTCAAGTTGAGTCATTAATTATTACTCTTTGAGCATGATTTTTCAATCAATTCTGTACCCACCTTATAGTGCCTTCTAGATCTCTGCATCTTGCTTAGGAGAATGTCATGTGGGACTACATAAAAAGCCTTGCTGAAATCAACATATACTATGTTGACTACATTCCCCTTATCTACCAAAATGGTAATTTTATCAAGGAAGGGAAACAAGGTTGGTCTGGCATGATTTGTTCTTAACAAATTCATGTAGGCTATTAGTAATCACCCCATTTTCCTCTAGGTGTTTACAAATCAGGTCAAAAGGTTCAGGAAGAAAAGTGATTTTGAAGGTAACCGTGCCTCTTGACACAAGGCACATTGTTTAAATGCACTTTTACACAGGTCAGGATGTCTCCATACATGCCTCCCACCATGTAGCTAGGGGCTGGTATGTTAGACAGTTATCATAACATTTATAGGAGGGGAGTTAAAAATAGGCATTGGCAAAAGCAGAAGTGACAGCCGTGCGGTGGTGGCCCAACCTGGCCTGGGAAGCCACGGCGCACACGGTCTGGACCAGGTCGGGGTGCTGAACAGACATGCTCGCAGACAGGGATGGCGGGGAGCATGCCAAACGTGCGGCCGACTGACCCCACCCCCATGCTGCGCTCAGCACCCCGCCTCTCACCATGATGGGCAGCCAGGGTGGACCCGACCCAATGTGACAGCCCGCTGTGGCCTGGTCAGGTGGGCCTTAGTCCGGGCTGTGACCTCAGAGGTTTTCCAAGGTCAGAGCCTGGGCTAGCCACCGACATGACACAGGGCAATCCTGGGCCAACATCTACACAGACATGCAGGTGAGGTCCGGGACAAAGTGTGGCGCAGCAGGCCACTGTCATGTCTGTTTTTACCCACTGCTAACCAGGAAACTAGCCATCTTAATAAGCAGCAAGTTAAAATGTGCCTTTGCAGGTCTTGTTTGTGGTGAGCTCACAATGAAAACAAATGCATGTTATTCCACAACTGGAAAGCTAAAAGCCAGGATAAACAAAGTCTATAAAATGTATGCATGTAATGCACATAAATCAGTGCTGTTCTGCTGCTGTCAGGCTTGCCAGCAATGTTATGCAGATGCACTCCAGAAAATAGCGAGAGCTAGTCAGCCAATGAAAGATACGATAAGAACAGTATACGGCCAGGAAGCTCAGTCTCAGCTTCATTTCAGAGTAGTTGTGTCCGAAACGTTCTTCTAGCATTCCCTGCCAGTGAATCAGGTTGTAAAAGTGTGTTTAAAAACAAAAATGAAGGGCTTTATCCCTCACTCCTTTGTACCTTGCAACCTTGTCCCCAGAGGAGAGGTTAAGAAGCAGCTTGTTGAGTTTCCAGACAACTTCCTCATTCGTGCCCTGTAAACACCCACTGGTATTGTGTTACCGTGCAGTTACTTTATCCCAGGAAGAGTATCCTGTACACTGGCTTCAGTTCTAGCCATTAGGAAAACCTTATAACCCATTAATAAGTTTAAGTTTAATTTTATTAAGGATATCAGCATCAGCAATAACCCATAAACAAACATTAACAAACAAAATAATACACATCCATACTTCGGAGCAGTGCCACTCTCAGGAAATAAAATCAAAATAACATGGGACTAAAACTTGCATCTTAATACCTTGACCCTAAACACTAGTGGGTCAGTCTATGAGATTAGTATCAAAATTGCATAATAGACAAGGTTTCACATAATTAGATAATAAAGACGTAAAGGAACAGCAGGGATACATACTTTCCTTGCCATCACATAAAAAGTATCAAACAGGTGAATAATATCAATGACATTGATTCGCACCTCAGCCAATAATCAAAATACAAGATACAAAGGACCCCCAAACCAGGAAGGGTTAAATATTTGGACGTTACAAAACAAATTTGATTTACCAAATAGCCCCCCCCCGCACCATGTACACTTACTCAGAACAAGTTCCCACAGTAAATGGCAGTAGTTGCTCTTTTTCCAATGCCGACCTCTTAAGCTTCATAGCTATATTACAAAATTTTGCTACCGCATTGGTAATAATAGGGTCAGAATCCCCCAGGAAAGACACCAATGAATCAAATGGGGAAGATGCTTTTAAATCTGTAATGATTGGTGTCAGGAATTATAACCCATTAATAACATTTTCACAGAAAATCAGCACACACAATAAAGTCCAAACCTATAGAAAAATGACCTTCACACCTGCCTACCCTTAAGTTTCCTATTCTCCCCGTTAATTCACTACGTGACCCGAGAATCAGAGCATAAGAAATGCAATCCTGGGTCAGATCAATGGTCCCTCCCGATGGAGGCCTTCTGCCTACATCGGGTGCCAACTCCACAGGCTAATCCAGTGATCCATTTCCCGCTGTTCACTCCCAGCCCCTGACTAATAGTCATTTATTAGATAGTAAGCTCTCGGGCCGGGACTGTGTCTATCTTATTCTCTGTAAAGCACCAGGTACATCGCTGCCATGATATAAAAGCTTATAATAAAATAATAATAATAATAATAATTAATAATGGACCTGTCCTCTAAGAATGTATCCAAAAATGATATATCAGGCGTTCTATGGCTGCTTACGGTCTAGTTTTGTGTTGTCGGTTTTTGACAAAGATTATTAGTGTATAGCACTGAAAGTATAGTACTATTTATAGGATACTATGAATAAATAAATATATAAATAACTATATTATAAATTATAAAATTATTTATATGTAATTTAATTATAATGAATCATTTTAATAATAATTTTAAATTTAATAATTAAATAATTTTAGGAGTTGTTACGATTAACTTAAATACATTAAATTATATATATTTACTATAAATAAGTATATAAATACATTTACTATACACACATTTATAGGATACTGCGCGTAAGTGTAGTATTATTGATAGGACACTACTGCACAAGGTATGCTAGCGGCTGCATGCAGCTTGTGTCTTCCTAAACCAAGAGCTTACAATTTAAGGGGATAATACAAGCAAAGGAGGGGAGAGAAAGGGAAGGGAGGAGGATGGAAGGGAGTGTGAAGGGCAAAAGAAGCAAGTATGGCAGCGGAAGAGAAATGCAGCAAACAGAAGATGAGCAGGAAGATAAACTGCTCCTATTGCTGCCAGTGTCTAGGGATTGTGCCAGTTGCTGCTGTTTGGAAAAAAGAGCCCTTTCCCCTTAACTCCTCCCGGCAGGCTGTCTTGTTCTTCCTCCGAAACCTAATGGACAGGGAGAAGAAAATCTGCTGGAGGTTGATGCCTCTTAAAGTAAGTTTCCCTCCTCAGTTCAGGCTCTGAGGAAACCCTCCAATGGCCCTCATGTCCTGTTCTGCTGCTTGCAGAGCTGCCATTGGGAGGTTTCTGTTTGCCGATGGCCTGAGTTCAGAATGGATTATTTCCCAGATGATTAAGGCCACTTTTACACGGACGCCACCCACCCACGAACACTCGGAAACATCCATCGGATGGATGGGAGAGCATCCGTGTAAATGTCCACGAGTGGGTGGGGGCGCGTGCACGACCCACCCGCCGACACCTGCCAACACCCACGGAGCAGCCGCGAGGGAGCCGGCACCCTCTGTGGGTGGAGATGGGTGTTCAACACCCGAGCATCCGTGTAAAAGTGACCACCACCACAGCTACCACATCCACAGGGTGGGCCCCATGCCGCCAAGCCAGTCGGCCCCCCACAAGCGGGTCCCAAAAGGGGGAGGACAACGCAGGAGGTCAGGGACTTTATACACGTGTGGGGGTCCGAAAGGATCCACCCACGCGGACCGAACCGGTGGAGCCCCACTGCACCGGCGCCATGGGGCATGCACGCGCCGCCACGCAGACATTCCCACGGGGGGGGGGAACCGGATGTCCGGCCGAGAGCCCATAAAGGAGGGCAGCAGCAGGGCACACGTGCGTGGGCTCCCTCGATGGCAACCAGGAAGGCCCACAAGAAGGCCATGGGAGCCGACGACGCCCCACGCGTGGGAAGGGGCCGGGTGAGCATGGGGACCTAGGGGCGCCCGGAGTGGGGGAGAAGGCCCTGGCAAGGCGGTGCAGGGGGGGGGGGAAGCGCCACAGGCAGAAGTCAAAGGGGGTGGTGGTTTACGGCCCGCCAGTATTGGGGGGGCAGTCCGGGAGCCACATGGGGGGTAAGCGGGGGGAAGTGCCAGGCAGTAACACGGCGCACGTGTCCCGGCACAGGGCAGAGGGGCCGCACCAACGGCCCCCCCAGTTGACAACCCCCAGCCCAGCACCTCCCAAGGGAACAGCCCAAGGAGCAGCAGCGAGAGCGAGGTGAGCGCGAGGGAACCCACCCCCCCGGGAGGGGTGGGCCGCGCCTCAGGCCCTGACCACTGGGTCAGGGAACACAGGGCAGGGGGCAGCAGCATAACCCGGTTCCCCGTCCCCGCAGGACAGTTCCCAGACAACGGAGCACCGCACCACCGGGACGACGGTCGAGGAGGGCCTCCCAGACAGCCAGGTGAGCAAAAGGGAACCCCAGGAGGGAGTGGGGGCAGGCCCCATGGGTGGGTGCAGGGGGCCAGCAGGAGCCATAGTAACCCCTAATGCACTACCCCCAACAGGACACAACCACCACCACGGCTACCACATCCACAGGGTGGGCCCCATGCCGCCAAGCCAGTCGGCCCCCCACAAGCGGGTCCCAAAAGGGGGAGGACAAGGCAGGAGGTCAGGGACTTTATACGTGTGTGGGGGTCCGAAAGGGTCCAGCACGACCTGGTGCGCAGCTACAAGACCAGACAGGTCTATGAAGCCATCGCCCAGGAGATGCAGTGACAGGGGTACAATAGGGATGTCACTCAGTGCATGCAGTAGGCAAAGGACTTGAGGTCCGGATATAAACATATCAAAGACAACTATCTCAAGTCCGTCCGGGCCATGCGCACAGCCGAGTTCCAGGAGAAGCTGGACAAGTTCCTCTGCACGGACGGGGACATCGTGGCCTCCTGCACACACGGCAGTGCCTTCGCCAGGGGCAGGCGCAGGGCCAACACACTATCCCCCCTGACAGACCTCAGACCGGGGGGCGGGGGGGCAGGTGCCCCAGGCGGGGTCGACCACAAAGCAGGAGGGGACAGCCCTGTCCCACAGGGGGAGGAGGCACCCCGGGGATCCGAGCGCTGGACCACCACACTCAGCGCGCGCCCACAAGACCCACAGGTCTACCGGCCACAGGGACAGGGGGCGCGCACAGAGCAAGCAGAGACCCGGGACGGCCCCCAGGAAGCAGAGGAACAGGATCCAGGTATGAGCGCCCCAGCGGGGCCGGGGGTTGGAATGGCCTGGACAGAGCTGCAGCGGCCGGGGCCAGCAAACACTAATGGTACCCCTTCCCATTGCAGCTCAAGGAGGCCTGGAAGTGCACGAGGTGGAGGTCGTGGAGGAGGAGGATGACGACAAGGGGGGCCTGGCAGCGCCCGCACCGCCAGGTGGGCCACCCGCCACGGCAGGGCACACCGGCCATGGGGCCGGGGGGGAGGATGTACAGGGGGGGCCACCCGGGGGCGAGCAACCACAAAGAGCAGGGCCCAACAGGGGTGGGGTGGCAGGTGCAGGCGGGAGGGGTGGATGGGCCCACAGCTGCTCCCTCGGCACACCACACAGTTAGGGGCCCCTCCCGTGGCTAACAGCTGCCAGGGGGCCACCCCATGACAAGGCAGGGCTGTGGGACCCCACAAGGGAGGACTGAGGGGAGTCATCACACTATGGGGGCCGCCCCACCAGGAACCCCAGGCAGGCGGTAGTGGACAGCAGGGCACACAGGCTGGATGCAGACCAGGCGCCCGTTCGCATGAGGAGAGCAGCTGCCGGCAGCATGGAGCAGAACCAGGAGATGCGGGTCAGGAACCGGCACTGGAGGGAGGACCTCGGCAGGGAGCTGCTGGAGGAATCGCAACGGTTAGCCGAGGTGCACTCCCGGGAGCTCACGCTCACCAGGTTGCTCATCAGAGGGGAGGGGGAAAGGGACCGGGAGATCCTGGCTGCCATGATGGCCTGGTCCCGCACCAAGCACCTCTGGGACAGGCGCCAGGCTACCGCCCTCCAACATGAGCAGCGGCGTGCCTGTGACGGGCTGGAGAGTCAGGCCGCACGGCTCATGGACCTCATGGGGGAGGCCATGAAGACCCTGTGGCATGACCCCCAGTGCGACAGGCCACACCATGCTGCGGAAGGAGGGTTGGCAGCCAACCAACACCATGGTGGCTTCCCACTGGTGCCGGTGCCCCCCCTTCCTGCACCTTGGCCACCCGTGGTTCCCCCCAGCAGCAACCCTATCTGGGCCTGGTCCACGGGGTCCCCCTCCAACACACAGAGCAACAGGGCCCACATGCGGGGCCGCCCTTCCAACCCGCCCCCCCGTGGTCCCGCCCCCGCTGCCACCCCAACCCCTCCACCGGGAGGTGACGCTCCCACCCCAGGACTGTGTACCCCAGGATGACTGCCTGCCCATGATGGCTGCCCCACCACCTCCGGTAAGGTCGCTGCACCCTGGGGGACCTGTGGGAGGCTGGTCCCCGGTTGGGAACACATTGTAGAAACCACTTAGAGGCCACACAGTACACGAGCTGGGGAGCAACGGCCATTGTCAGAGTCACATGTACCTGCTAAGTGATGCTGTTCTGGATGGGGGACGTGTTATACTACCAAGGGTGGGCCGGCCAGGGGCTTGCACCAACAGGGATCACCCTACGGTACGCGTGCTGCTCGTGGGGGTGGGGGCCTCCCCGGATGACCATGGGGCACCCATTGGCCCGGGCCCTGACATGGGACCGACATGAGTGCACACGGGGATCCCTTACCCCTCTCTTGTTTCTCCCCACACGGTCTGCCTGCGGAGGCCATTGCGGAGTGGACAGTGGATGACAGGGAGGCCCGGCCGGCCGGCCGGCAAGCGTTGTGCTCGGCTGCAGCCAGGACACATCGGCCCACGAGCCCCGGTGATGTGGCCAAGAGCGGGAGAGGGCGTCCCAGACGTTAACCCCCACCCCCTTTCCTCACCAATAAATGTGTTGTACCTCTACCGTGTAGTCACTTCACCTGTCCCGGGGCAGGTGGCCGGGGGGTGTGTGTCGGCGTGCAGGGGGGCAACAGCATGTTGGGGACTCAGTACACTCCCTGCCCAGTTGATGGGCCCGGGGGCCAGTCCAGCGAGGCGGCATGCAGGGGAGGTGGCAGAAGCAGTCGTACGAAGAGCCGGCACAGGCGAGTGGGTAAGCAGTGCCCAGCATGTCTTGGCGGAGCCGTGCACCCCATGCCCGACAGCGAGGGGAGGTCGCTCGTACCTAGGCAACCCACGGTACCTGTTACCAGGACCCCCCAGCCCGCCCATGGAAGAAACGCACTGCTGCAGGTAAAGTGTAGGACCCAGTTTTACTGAAGGGGTTCACAGTCCTAGGGATTTGGGTGAGGGTCGGGCGCTGCCTGTCATTCGGCTGCCTGGGCAATGATGCGGCAGCAGATGGTGTCCCTGTTCTCCTCGGAGATGCTGCAGAACGCCCCTCGCTGGGCATGTTGGTACAGGGGTACGGGGCTGGCCCTGTAAAGTGGTGGTGGGTGGTCCAGGGCAGCACCCTCTGTCTCACATTCATTGTGCAGGATGCATGCTGCCAGGACGAGGATGGAGGTGTGGTCCAGGTCGAACTGGCTCCTGTTCATCAGGAGGCGCCTGCGCGTCTTCAGGAGCCCGAAGGTCCGCTCCACCACGCTGCGGGTGGACGACAGGCACTCACTGAACAGGCGGTGATCTGGGTTGCGCACCACTGGATAGGCCCGCATGAGCCACGGGCTGAGCGGGTAGGCGGGGTCCCCTATCACAACAGGGGCCATGGGAACCCCCTCTATCATGCAGTACAGGTTAGGGGTGATCTCCCCGTTGAACATGCGTGCATAGAAGGGGGAGGCACGCAGGATATGTGCGTTGTGGCTCCGCCCCGACTGGCCTGTGGACACATCTATGAACAGGCCCCTATGATCCACTACGGCCTGCAGATTGATGGAGAAGGCCTGTTTCCGGTTCATGTAGTCGATCTTTGCATAGGGGGTGTGGGTATGATGGGGATGTGGGTGCTGTCAATGGCCCCGAAGCAATGAGGGAACACCATGTCCTCGAACTCACGCATCACCTCCTCGGGGTCACGGAGCTGGATGACCCGCTCCAAGAGGAGCTCCACGAGCAGGTCACACACATCATGCAGGGCTCTGTTCACGGTGGCGATGCCCACCCCGAACTGCTCCCCCACGCTCCTACAGGAATCAGGGGTGGCCAGCCACCACTCCGCCATGGCCACGCGCATCCCTGGTGGCAGCGGGAATCACATGTTCGTCTCCCGCTTCCAGAGGTGGGGGTTGAGAAGCTCCCCCAGGCAGGTCAGGAGGGAGCGGGGCATCCGGAAGTGGTCCGACCATTCCCCATCCATCCGGGTGGCCAACATGTTCTCCCACCAGTTGTGGGAGCGCGACCAGTGCTGTCGCAGGGTCGGTAGGGTCACGTGGCGGGTGTACACATTGAGGGTCCTTCGGGCCAGGATTAGCTGTCCTTGCTGGGACACCGTGGAGCCCAACAAGGCACGGTGTCAGACGGCTGCCCGCCTCACCCATCGCACGATCACCGCCCTCCAGAGGTTAGCAGCCCTTCACCTCCGTGCCCCCTGGAGGACAGACCTTCGACTGTGCAGCCATAGCAGGCCTTTGGCCCCTCCAATCCCCCTTGGTGCAGGGGTCAGCGTGGTCTTCCGGGTGGTGGCTCTCGGTGTGTGAGGTGTGCTCCTGGTGGTGTTGCTGCCCCCGGCCCTCCCAGGGCCCGTTGTTGCGGATGTTCCCCATTGCTCTGTCCCTTCTCTCCTGCAGCTACTGTTGTCATGCTGCTTGCGATCATACGCCTGGGGGCTATGGTGTTGCAGCTGGAGCGGATGGCATGGGACATGCGGGCGGCGGGGCGACTGTTCAATGGCATCCGTGAGTGCGCTGCTGCTTTGCTGGGTTCTGTGCCTGTGTCCCTCCATGGGGGGTTCTGTTCCTTGGTGCCCGCGGCCCGATCTGATGGCTGTCTCCACTCCCTCTGTCCCCTTCAGTGCAAGCCATGATCGCGGAGCAGACCCGGGAGCAGGGGGAGTTGCTGGAGCTCATCCTGCACGTCCTGGAGCGGCTGCACCAGCTGGACTGTGCACAGGCCGAGCTCTGGCGCCGGGGTCGCTGCCCGTATTGACCAGGGTTCTGTCCCGGGCCTCTGTCCCGGGCCTGCTTCTGCTGGCGCTGTCCCGCCCTTCTGTTGCCTCGTCCCCCTCCCTGCCCTGTTGTTGTTGCCCCCTGTTGCTGGTTCCCCGTCTTAATAAAGGCTTGTGTGTTCCTTTCCTGGTGTGTCCGTGTTATGCTTTGCTGTGACCTCTCCCCTTGTGCGGGTGCCTCTGCGGTGTGTGTGGGGGTGTTGCCTGTGTTGTGTGGGTACCTTCCCCAACCTTTCTTTTCCCCCCCGTGGGCCGTGTGCCCGTCCCGGTGTGCCTCTGCTGCCTGCTGTGTGTGTGCGGCTCTGCTGTAGGTGTGTGCCAGGGAGGGGGCGCCTGGCGCTGGGCGGTCTAGGCTCTGTGCCGGGGCTGTGTGGAGCCAGCTCCATTGTAGCGGCTGTCATCCCATCTCCCTCCCGCCCCACCCGCGTGGGTCCTGGCGGCTGGGGGGGTGGAGCCGCGTTGCACGGCTTCATTTGCCCTCAGTCGGACATGTTGTGCCGTCGCTGTACCGGGCGGGGCTTCTCCGCCGTTCCCGGCTTCCGTGTACTTGCACGGGTGTTTGCCGGGTGTTTCCCGGGATGGGTGTTTGACCGCTGGGTCTTTGCGGGCCCCTCCCCTTTCCTTCCCACCACCCCCTGCGGCGCTGTCCGTGTAACTGTCTCCCTGTTCGGCGGCGCCGGGTGTGCTCACCCACCCATCAGCGCTGCTGCGCTGTCCGTGTAAAAAAGGCCTAAATTTCCATCAGACAGGAGAAATCTGTAAACCTTTGAAGCTGCTAGTTTCCTTCCAGGTTGGCCTGGGAGCAGTGCTTAATTTGTAAAAAATAAATAAATGAATTGCCAGAGTCCAAGCTTTTCCCAGAAGCTAGACCCGCTATCCCAGAAGCCACACCTCCAGCCCAGAGCTGGTCAGAGTAGGAAAATGAGTCCTAATCTCTTGCTAGAAACCCAGTCTCTGGTCTAGTCTATGCCAGTCTTACTTCATTTTAAAGCTATAGTAGTAATCCGTTGCTATTTAGGTATGTAAAAGCAAGTGTTAGATGAACTCCTGGCATGTTGTAGTGGAGCTCATGGCAAAGTAGGGACATCCCAGTTATTAAGATAAAAATGCTACTACACAGGCTTCCATTCTATCTATAGAGCAATGCTAAAAAAAAGTGCTATACTTACTGTTCTTGAGGTAGCACAAGGGGTTGCTGTTGCTGTGGGGGGCTTGGCTGCACTTTGGCCTGGGGGCACAGAGAACCTCTGGCCTGTATCCAAAGGAGACGAGGAAGAGTGAATCCGGGTTTCTAGTCTCTCTGGTTCATGTTTATACGATTCAAGAGGAAACGTAGGCTGCTTGGTCACTTGTGTTGGGGTAGACGGAGAAGAGGAGAGGCCGGAAGCTGCAAATAAAGGAAGAAATTACTAAATTTCAGTTCAGAAAAAAAAATGACAATTATGTTCGCTGAACTGAACCTGGACTCTCGTATCTGATTTTCTTAGCTTTCCCTCTACCCCCCCCCCCCCAAACAAAACACACTATTAATACACAACCCGCCCTCATCTTTATACAGGGAAATATTTCATCTCACTAGCGCAAAGGATCTTAAAAGAATTCATACGGATGTACTTTGAGAGCCAGTGTGGTGTAGTGACTGTGTGCAGTACTTGGACCGGGAGGTAGCGGGGACCCCGGTTCTAGTGTTGCCTTAGTCAGAAACTCACTGGGGGACCTTGGGGCAGTCACACGTTTCTTTCAGCCTAACCTACCTCATAGGTTTATTGTGAGGATTTAAAAAGTTGTTAGTTCTATGTAAAGCACTCTAAGTGCCATGGCAGGGGGGCGCTATATAAAAATAAGATTATTATTGGGTTTTGTCCTTATATGAGACAGCATAGTACGTGGGTTAGTAAATGCAATTGTTCTCTATGCCCAGCTCTGCCACTGATTTTTGCCACCTTGCCCAAAATGCTTAGCCTTTCTAGGTTTCCATTTTCCTGCCTAGCTGATAATAGGACCTGTCTATTTTTGAAAAGCGCCGAGGGCCTGAGATGAACAGATGTAGCAGACTATAAGTCAAGGGTGGGGAATCTATTCCCTCCCCATGACCGCTCTGAAAATTAGTACACGTTGTGGAGAAGGGAGGACAATTAAGGGGTGTGTTCAGGATAGGGGAAGGTCCAGTTCATGGGTTTATGCCATGGTTCCATCCCTAACCTTGAGTGTTTGCCTTTATCTCTGCTCCCTTCCCCCGGAGCTCACTCCTTCAGTGTTTGAGAGCTGGCCAGGGCTGTATACACGGGCCAGGAATTCAAAAGAGACAAATAAAAAAATCAGTCATGGGCTGAATCTGGCCCACAGGCCGGGGGTTCCCTGCTTCTGGTATAAGTAGTTTTAGAAGTCCATTCGCATTTGAGACTGACATTAACTATCTGAAATTCAGATAGTAGCTACTACTGGACAAACAGGGACATTCGTCCCGGGAACCGTACTGGCTGGGGGCCCAGTAGCTACCACTGGACAAACAGGGACATTCGTCCCGGGGCCCGTACTGGCTGGGGGCCCAGTAGCTACCACTGGACAAACAGGGACATTCGTCCCAGGGCCCGTACTGGCTGGGGGCCCAGTAGCTACCACTGGACAAACGGACATTTGTCCCGGGCCCGTACTGGCTGGGGGTCCAGTAGCTACCACTGGACAAACAGGGACATTTGTCCCGGGGCCCGTACTGGCTGGGGGCCCAGTATCCAAGGTAGCTAAGCCATCCTCCTCCCCCCCTTTTTTCTTTTTTAAAATTTCCACCTGAGCTGGCTGGGGGCCCTTCCAGCTGCTGCATGGGCTCCCTCCCTGCCTGTGGTTGCAACATTGTGTCTGACACAATGTCGCAACTGCAGGCAGGGAGGGGGAGGGGCAGCAGTCTGCGTCAGGTAGGGTGGCTACACCTCCCCTTTAAAAGAGGACGCTTATAAAAAATGCATGGTGCAGGGCTGCACTGGAAGCAATGCAGCCCTGCAATATGTATTTTTAATAAGCGTCCTCTTTTAAAGAGGAGGTATGGTCACCCTAGCATTAGGTCAGGTCACACTCACAAGCCTCGCAGCTCAGCTTGCCCCCTCGGTGCTGCGTCGCGGAGGAGGAGTCCTCCTCACCAGTACAGACCCAGTCCGGGCAGGGCTGGCTCGAGGTAGGCCCAGCCCGAGTGGGAAGGTGCCCGCCGGTGGCTCCACTCAGAAAGGGGACTGTCACCGGGCACTTTCTTGCTCTGGCCTGACCAGCCTTCGGCCTCCAGGACTGGTTGGGTGGGCCGGGGCAGCAATGGCACTGCTGCTGCTGGCCGCCGGCCGTGCTTGGCCCCAGCAATGGATGGGCCCAGCAGCAGGCCACAGCAGCATGCCGCAGACTCTGCAGAGAGCAAGTAAGTCCTGAGCACCAGCAGCCCAGCGCCCCTAGGCCGGCCGATGGCTTCACCACCAGCAGGAAAATAGAGGGGAGGGGCCCACGGACATTTCTTGTCCCTGGGCCCATCCCAAGCTAGCTACGCCCCTGATCTGAATGCAAGGGATCTAATAAATTGAACTGTTTTTCCTTCTCTTTTCTATATAAAGAAAACCCTATCAGGTGAAAAAATTAGTACATGGCTTCAGTGAGCTTATTTCAATCCTGCTTTGCTTAATGGTTCTGAGAATGGTTTCCCCCAATAGTTTCCCAAACTCAGAGTGGAGCAGGGGTGGGCAGGTGTGAAATACCAGAGATGCTCAGGGAGGATGCAGTCTTGGGGAGGGAAGGAGTAGGAGGGAGAGAGACTGCCTGTGTGTCTACCAACTGATCGCCTGACCTTGGGGGTTGTTTGCCTGGACTTCGCCTCCACTGGCTGTGTCCTCTGCATACCTTACCTTTTTTTCTTTCATCAACCAACACCTCATCCTCCTAGGTAAGAATTTAGGAGAGAATCCCTTACTTAAGCTAACTGCTCATGGCATGAGTGCAGGAAGGAAGAGAACCCAGAACTCTTACCAAAGTTACCCCAAACCTTCACTCCTCAGCTACACTGTTAATGCCATCCTAACAAGCAGCTAGTTGAACTAGAGGACAATATGCAGAGGGGTTGGTTTTTTCCTGGAGGCTAAATTAAAATGAACATCCAGCAGCTGCACAAGTCAGCCTGTGAAAAGAAGAGTGATGGGCAATGGTATAAGCCTGGCTTAATAAAGGGGATATTATACAGGATATATTATTTATTATTAATAATTATTATTATTATTTCTACAGTGCCAGCATTGTACCTGGCGCCATACGATCAATAGTTAAAGGCCCTTTTCACATGGGGCTCTCCCACTCCGATATCTGCGTGTTCATGAGTGGGAGAGGCCCGTGGGAAGGACGTGGTGCGGGCGCACACTGTGAGTGGGGTGTGCGTGCACACTCCCGCCTAACACACATCCCCATGTACCCCGCACTCATCCCCACACACAGAGCAACTGGGGAAAACGACAGTAGCTCCATGCGTGGGGATGAGTGGGGGGTGCATGGGGATGTGTGTGCCCCCGTATGAACGCGCCACACAGCCACTGCGCACGCACCAGCGTAATCACAGACACGCACACACCCCCGCCACTCTACGGCAGCCGTATAAAAAAGACCATAGACCGGTCTCTACCCCCAGGGGGCTTACAATCTAACAGACAAGGGAGAGGCAAACATCAAGAGAGACAGGGGTACATTCATGAGGTTGAGAAGTTGCAGGCGCATGTGCTTCACTTAATTACAGGGAACTAGATTCTGAGTGAGGGGGGAAAAGGAAGCAATTTCACTCAGTCATGACGGGCTAGGGAAGGCCTGACAGAAGAGGTAGGTTTTCAGGAGAGATTTGAAAGCTGGGAGGGAAGGAGCAGAGCGAACTTATCCAGGGGGAGGGAGTTCCAGGAATGAGGGGCAGCAAGAGAGAAGGGGCAAAGACGTTGAGAAGAGGGTCGTGAGCAGGCGGGGGCAGAGGAGGAGCGAAGTTCCTAAGCAGGAGTGTGGAGATATATCTAATAATAATCTTTATTTTGATATAGCACACACACACCCGTCATGGCACTCAGAGTGCTTCACATACAACAATTTAACACGACTTTTATTCCTCACAACAACCCTGTGAGGTAGGTCAGGCTGAGAAAATAAGGCAACTGGCTCAAGGTCACCCAGTGAGTTTCTGGCTAAGGTAAGATTAGAACCAGGGTCCCTCCCCTACCACCCAAAGTACTGCACACTTAGCCACACCACCACACTGGCTCTCTAAGGGAGCAAGGTCATGAAGAGCCTTGAAGGTGAAGACCAGGAGTTTGTGCTGAATGTGTTAATGTAAAAGGAGCCAGTGTAGGGCAGAGAGGAGGGGCTGAACATGGTCAAAGCGATGGGCACGGCAGATGACCTGGCAGCAGAGCGTTGAACGGAGATGAGGGGGGGCGAGATCAAAGCAGGGGAGGCCAGTAAGGAGGAAGTTACAGTAGTCAAGGCGAGAGATGGCTAGAACATGGATTAGGGTTTTTGTGGCGGAAACAGTAAGGCAGGGCTGGATTTTAGCAATATTATACAGAGCGAAGCGACAGGATTTAAAGTTTTAACCTTTAAAGCCCTACACGGTCTGGGTCCCACTTATCTGAAGGACCGCCTCATTCCCCGGGCCCTAAGCTGGCCTCTGCCAGGAGCGCTCTCCTTGAGGTCCCGTATTATCGGCGGATGGACACCATGAGGAGGGTGTTCTCGATGGCTGCGCCGCTGCTATGGAACTCCTTCCCAGAGAAGGCTCATCTCTGCCGAGATTTGCTCACCTTCCGGCGGCTGTGTAAGACCTTGTTGTTCTGCCAGGCATTTGGAGAAGGAGGTGGGTGGGGCGTGGTTGGGGGGAGACGGGTCATTTTACTTATACTTTTTTTATAATGTTTTATGGATGTTTGTATTTTTTTATACTGTGAGCTGCCCGAGGCAGGAGGAGTGGGATATTAAGATTTTTAAATAAATGCAATGAATTTAGCAACAGCCTGAATCTGAGGCATAACGGGGAGGGAGGAGTCAAAAGTGAATTCCAGGCTACGTGTCTGAGGGCCTGGCTGGATGGCAACACCCTCAATGGAAATTGAGAAGGAAGTAGGAGGGGAATGTTTTGTGGGAAAGATGAGGAGTCCAGTCTTGGCCATATTAAGCTTGATCTGCTGGTGAGACATCCAAACAGAGATGTGCTTAAAACCTGTGTGAGAAGTAATTCATCCCACACACTTCAAATGAGCTGCACCTATTTACACTAGGAATGAATTTGACCCCTTACAATGCTTGATGGTGTGGGTAACAGAAAGCAGAATACGGCATGGAGTCGATCAATCGCAGATTATAAAAGCTTTTCCAAAAACGAAAACTGCATGCAGAAAATAAATGCTTCCGGACCATACAAACATCTGCACGTAATGTGTGCTTTCCTGCTATACCCAATTAAAAAAGCTTGTCCACAGCAGAGATTTTTGCACTGGTGTAAACCATAGTGAAAACATGTTGCACTGGTATAAATAATGGCTTGCACAAATGCACGTATCCAGGTTTGAGACCACACTAGTACAAATCACTGCACAAATGAAGCATATTTATATTAGGAGATTTGCACCAGTATCGTTAATTTGGCAGTGGTATCCTTGTCTAAGCAAGACCTAAATTAACAGACTTTGTATTACTACTTCTCTTGACTTGAAAGACCTCTGAACAAAACTCCAAGTAGTTGCCAAGGTGCTGCTAAGATTAAAAAAATCTGTTAACCAAATTGCCGAGGAAAGAATCTGTTATCTCAGATGTTTCTGTAGAAAAGTTAACATGTGTAATGAGTAAAGAAGTTAATGAGGGGTTTAATGGTTTTTATGAAGAAATACATAAGAAAAGGGAGGCTTGTTAAGACTCTCCTGACACTTTGACTGCTCCCAATACGTTAAGTAACATTGGATTTAAAACAGCAAAAGCCACAAAAAATACTATTAAGTCTCTTGCATGGTTTTAATTTAAGGTGGTACTTTCCAAAATTTAGTTTGGCTTCTTACATTTTTAATGAAATTCCTAATGTTTCCTGGAACTATCAACATCAAAACAAGTTACTGCTCCGTCTGTCTCCCCTTTCATCTTCCCCCCAAGCTTTCATCTCCCCTTTTCAGTGTGACAACTTACTTGGGGAGATCTGTATTGCTGGGGCTAAGACAGCAATAATCACAAGTCTAGTTCAGGATGGGGGTTGTAGAGACAGCTGGGGCCCATATGCAGGATCTAGGAATCTTGCAGGTTTGTGAAGTCAGATAAGTAATGCTCCAGAAGGTGCTTTTATCTTTATTTGTATGTACAATTTTTTCCAGGGTGCTCAAGGTTGGGGTAGCTACAAACCATTAAACAAGGGGAGAATGCCATTAGATCTGAAAATCTTGCTGCTGCAATGTTGTGGGCTAATGGACTCAAGTGAGCCAACAGAAGCTCAGTTCTGATATTGACAAACTGAGCCAAAAGGTTATTACCAGACACATAGGAGCCTGAAACTCACTGTCTTGACAAGGCTGGCATATTGACTGTAGAGGGCAGCTGCAGGATAGAGGGAAAGGTGTATCAAAAGAGAGAAAGGAGCAACCTCTTTTTAGCCATTTGAAACTGTTCTCACACCAGAACGAAAAGCAGAGTTCTGAGCACAGGAATGCGAGTCAGGAAGCCTAGGTCCTGTTCAATGATCTGTCACTCCCTTTCTGTGATCAGGTCATTAACACCTCTGGTTTCAACACTAGCCAGTGTTTTTGAGAGCCTCAATTCCTGAAAACCTAACTTAAGATACTTGGGAACTGAGCACCCACAGCTTCAGCATAATCAGTGGCAGCTGTGGGTACTCAGAACCTCTTAAAATCTACTCTTCCATGTCTTGAACTGGGCATACCAAATCAGCAAAGACTTTTGAAAATTTGGACTGTCCTGTCTCGGTTTCCCTATGAACAAAATAAAGACAAGAATCCCTGTTTTATGAAGACGGACTAGATCAGGGGTGGGCAAAGTTTCCAATCCCAAGAGTCACGGGTCAAAAACTTAATCTGGCTGAGAGCCACACACCCATGCCTCTTTGAAACATCTCCAAGGCAGAGTGTCTCCAACTTTGGGATTGGCTGGTGAAACCGGTGCTCTGTGCTCCTGGCTGCTGAGATTTGGAGGAGCAGCTGTGATTCATGGGCTGAGCACGGTGAACTGAGGCCGCTTTTAGATGAGCAGCAGGAACTAGTGCATTGAAAAACACGCGCTGAGAAAAGTCGCGTGAGGAGCTTTTAGCCTTAGAAGCCCAAAGGAATTAGATTTTGCTCCAACGAATTAAAAAGTCGCATGTGACCACATGGCGGCGGTTTCAGAGCCGCATGCAGCCCTAAGGCAGTTCAGGGGTGACTCTTGGTCAGGGCTGGTTGTGGGTTCCATGCTGCCTTATTAGTCCTGTGTCTTAGTCCGCTTTTCAATGAGCGGCAGGATCTAGCGCGTTGAAAAACACGCTTTGAGAAAAGTCGATATCGAGGTCTTATAAATACGCTTTTAAAAAGAATGTGCGAGCCGCAATTCCAATGACAGCCACAGCCAGCCAGCTCGCCTAAAAGCCCCCACGCAACTTTTTTCAAAGTGCGTTTTTCAGCTCACTAGATCCTGTTGCTTGTGTAAAAGCGGCCTAAGACCTGGGACTAATAAAGCAGTGTGGAGCCCACCACCAGCCCCAGCCAAGAGTCACTCCTGAACTGCCTGAGAGTTGCAAGTGGCTCCTGAGCCTCCACCATTTGCCCTCCCCTGGGCTGGTGCAACTTTTTAATTTGGTTGTAGCAAAATCCAATTCCTTTGTGCTTGTAAGGCACTCTGCGATTTTTGTACAGAAGGCACCTCACAACAGGGGCATATTATTCTGAAAGCACAAAGAGTAGTTATTTTACAGACCGTCCTCAGCCTTGTAACTCTAACACATGCTATTTCATAAAATCCTGACTGTCAGACAAAGCCAACATCAAACTTTGCACTAGCATAAAATTCCCTGGACTGGCATTTAAACAGCCAATATTTCAAAGTGTGATAACGTCGTGCAGTAGCTGTGCTATTCTATCACGTATAAAGGGAGAGATAGCTACAACATGGCTAGAAACAATCAATCACCGGGTACCGAGTAGTCATGGTTCAGCTACACTAAAGAAAGGTTTAACTTCTTCCCTTGGGAAGGAAGAAATACCTTCACTTTTGTAACTGAAAGCTCTCCCAGCCAAATCAGGCAGAACAAATGATGTTATGGGAAAAGTACACTTAAAACAAGCAGGCAGCAAAAAGTAGCCAGCAGTTTTAGATACTTTGACAATGGAGGCAAAAAGACTTCAGGAAAAAGAGTTATTCCTCTCACTCAACTGCTTCTGTTCCAGGGGAAATGAGATTTGTTATCAGACAACTGCTGTAACAGTTACAAGAATGAGCTACTTTTTCATTTTGCTCATCTAAAACACTGGATTTCTAACCCAACGCTTAGCATGAAACCACGCAAATCCTGAAACAGTCATAGAACTAAAGCAAAAGTGAGTCAGCTTGGTCTGATGGAGAAACCTATTGATAATTTGCCTGGATCCAAAGGGTCACACCTATTTTTAGTAATAATAGGTAAAATAAACGCGCAGGCGGCGAGGTGGCTCCCCGGGGCGGAAAACCGCAGCCGCCACTCTCGGGGTCAGTGAGCAGCATGAAACAAACATGCCTGCGGCTAGGAGAGCTGTCCAGCAGTCCCTAGGTAGAGGGGGGACTGCAACAAACATGCGGGCGGGTGGCCCTGCCCCGTTCTCAGCCCCCTGCCATGACACGCAACCATGGCGGCCCCCATCCTGAAGCGGGGACGGCAGGCCTGAACAGACGCACTAGCACGCTTTGGCCTGTGTGGGTGGCCCTTGGCCCAGGATTGGGCCCAGGCAGGGCACATCCCGGGCCAGCCACCTACCCGCCCTGGGGCAGCCACGGGTCAACATCTGGTAGCACATGAGAACACACGCGGTTCACGCAACCCGGGCCGCAGTGGGCCGATGTCACATATGTTAAGAAACACGGAAGCAAATTGTGGCTGGGATTGGTCACCAAGCATTGGTGCAATGCTTCATCTTGATTTGGGCATCACCTGCTCAGATTTAGCTGCCACACAGCATGATGGGATCAGCCGCATCCATGAACAGAGGCAGGTGGGGTTACAGCTTTGGGCTACTGTAGCAATTGAGATATTTATTAGGATGGTTGTGAGAAGGCTGTACGAATGCACCTCAATGGCTCTGTATCAACACTACTTGAGCCGGGCACACTGCTTCTTTTCCAATTCCTCATGCAATTCCCACTAAAACCATGACTTGGAATCGGTCCCTGCCACTCAGCCATTGCTATCCACAACAGCCCTCCACTGGAACATGACAGGGGAGAACTAGAGGAGGGACACATCTATATTCTTTACTTGAAATTATCTGAAGTTAGAACAACCCTCTCTTCAGTCTCTCTCACTGCCCACAACAGGCCTTGTCATCTGTCACCTAGCAGCTTTCTATTTCCTCCCAGAGCTTGGCAGGAGGCAGCGGATTTGTGTGTGCAGGTATGCTCAGAGATTGGTCTCCTACCAAAGCCTTCCTTCAACTGGACCCTTCTGCTATAGATATATATATTCATGTACAAGAGTGACTCCAAGCCTCTTGCCTCTGTGGCCCCATTTTCATTATAATCCTGTGACCCCAGACAGCAACAAAGACATGCAGAGTGTATGAAATATCAATCAAGCATGTAACCCCACGTGAGGCTTCAACCAGGGCCAGCACTTCCATATAGGCTGCGTAGGCGGGCGCCTAGGGTGACACTTTCAAGGTGGTGGCTTTTCTGCCCCCAATCCAGCCACCACCAAGCTCCACAGCTGGACCGGGGTGAGGGCGAGGTGAGGGCGAGGTGGGGGGGGAGAGCCACTCCCTTGAACTTGCTGTTCTAGATAGCCCCACTGCCTCCAATGCAGCCACAGTCGCCAAAAGGGAAGAGCTGCCCCCTTTGTAGCTGCTCTGCACCCACCCGCCTCTGATCCAGAGCTTCAGTGACTGGATGGGGGTGGGCGAGTGCAGGGGGATGGGGTTGCCTAGGGCAGCAAGCTCCCCCTATCCTGCTGCTGTCACGCTCAGAAGGATTGGGGGGGGGGGGAAGCTGCCCCTTTGAACTTGCCGTTCTGGACAGCCATGTTTCTTCTGCACGCCACTCCCGATCTAGCAGTGGAGCTTGGTGCAGTGGCTGGATTGGGGCAGGGCTGCCTAGGGCAGCAAGTTTCAAAGGGTGGCCCTCCCACCGCCCCAATCCAGCCCCTGCCAACCTACGGGGGGGGGGAGGGGGGGATGGCTGCCTAGGGCGGCAAATTAGACTTGGGAGTTGGCATCACATTGCTGTACTTATTATTAAGTATATATATAGCACCAGCAATGTACCTGGCACTGAACAATCATTGGAGACAGGTACTTCCTGCCCTGAGGAACTTACAATCTAGGAGAGGCAAGGGAGAGGGTAGGGAGAGACAGGGATACAATCCCGAAGTTGAAAACTCACAGGTGCACGTTGTAGTAGGATCACAGTAGCACCAGCCAAAGGAAAGCAGGTGCCTATACTAAAGAGAAGACTACACCACTGGCAGATGCTAAGAACGGTGCCGGCGCGGGTGCCATAAAGGACAACACCTAGCCCTATCAGGCAGAGAAGCCCCAAGAGCTTCTGGCTCTTTAAGACGACCAAGCAGACTGGCTAATGCGAGGCTGAGCGGCCCCAGTTGGGTCTGAGCGCTGCTAGGTAAGCCACAGGAGCCTCCGCCACATGAGGAGCTTGAAAGCCCCCACAAAAGACTAGCTGAGAAAGATCAGGGAGATTAGAGAGCTCTGCCTCAAGAGAGAGATGATCAGGAAGATGCAGGAGCCTGGAAGCTGTGCCTCAAAAGGGCAGCTCAGAGGCTGAGGAGCTGGCCGGGTCCAAGGAGGGAAACCCTGGAAGCCAGCTGGCAGGAGCCCTGGCTAGAAGGACCCGAGACCCCTAGCTAGGAGGGACTGTGCCTGGCCCAGGGGGACCTATGGTAAAAGGCACCTGGAGACCTTATGTGGAACTGGTATGGAACTGTTGCTGATGGTTTGAATGCACTGGGAATAAAGGAGCACTGGCCCTTGGAAAGTGTGTCATCTCTAGAGTGGCCATACCTCCCCTTTAAAAGAGAATGCTTATTAAAAATACATGGTGCAGGGCTGCACTGGTTTCGGTGCAGCCCTGCACCATGTATTTTTCATAAGTGTCCTCTTTTAAAGGGGAGGTATGGCCACCCTAATCATCTCCTGCGTTTTGGTACCCATCCTGCAGGGACTCATCACCCTTGGGGCACTGCCCTGCTACACACATGCTTAGCTTAGTTACAAGGGGAACCTTGAACGATAGCACAGTAGAGGAATCATCCGTGTGCAGTCTTCTCGCTCTACTGTCCTGTCATTCAGGGTCTTCTCCCCTGCAGCTGTGCTTTAGGAATGTTAATGACCTAGGACTAGATTTACAACTAATCCCTCTTGCGTTCCTTATATACCTACTTGCTAAATACACTCTCCTCCTGCACTGGTACTGTACACAATTTAAGCATGTGAGGCCAGGTTTTCATTATTTTCCAAGGTTTTAATATTTGCTCAAACTTTTCAAACAAAGCAAAAGAAGATTTAATTTGCGGGGGGTGGGGTAGAGGCTCAGAAAGCTGGTTTTTCTTCAATCCCTTTCATAAATTAGGATGGCACTCCCCTTTCATTTGCCTTCCTCTGGCAATGAAAACAGAGGAGTAGGCAGGCTACAGCTGCTGAATTTTAAGTAGAGTCAGGCTCACACAGCGAACAGGAGAGGGGCCTGCCGTTACTTCATTAAGCGGATTCGTTCCTCATCAGGCAGAATACTAGGTCAGTTTTAGCACCCCGGCAAATGAATGCAAATGATGTGAGATAACGTTGAGCGCAGTTATTTAATGGCTGCAAGACTATATTCCCAGAAGCAGCCAGAGAGTTTGTCACTCCTTTGTAATTCATTGGTCATGGTGATTAAGGTTGCCACCTACACAATTTTTAAGGAACACATGAAAAATACATGTTGCAGGGCTGGCATTGGTGCCTAACTAAGGCAGATTGTTTGGACTGCCCCAAGTGTGGTGGCTGCATTCGCTCTGGCCAGGGCAGGTGGGGGATCCAGCCAGCTGTGTCTCATGTGGCTTTACCCAAAGTCTGCATGAGTGAGTTTAGTGAATATAATCCTTGAGTGTTCTTATGTTCATCTTTCTGCGTTATGCTTTCTCCTGCAAGTGAACAGGATTCAGACAAAATGAACCTAACACTGTCTCCTGGTCCTTATGAAATGAATATTCACCTCGGAGATAAAGGACATATCCAACCACAGCACAATCTTCTCCTGGTGGAAAGTACATAGAGATGACCTGATAAGACCCCAAACCCTGAAACTTTCTGTATGGCAATGAGGAACGCCATCTTAACAGTCAGAAATTATTGATTGATATCAATAGTTCAGACAGAAGAGCCATTGCATTCCATTACAGAGGAGTTCAGAGTATGACATTTAAATTCCATGAGGGGAATCAATGGAGATATAGATTTTGCCACTGTAAGGAATGTTACTCTGTATCCTTTTCAACTCATTGGTTGTCCCTTGATTCCTTGCATTTTAAGTCCCCACCCCCGCCAAATTCAAATCTGAACTCAAACTGCTTATTTATTGTCTCTGCAGCGTAGAGAACAGAAGCCTTCTGGCGCGCTCCCAGACCGAGCACATCATGGGGGACTCCCCTGCATCAGTCGAATGTGCCCCCCCCTCAGCAGGGACTCCCTTTCTGTTACTCCTGGGGAGCTGAAAGCACAAACAGCTTGGAGGGAGACTGAAGCAGTCAACTGGGAGAAATATCAGCGAGGTTCAGTCTACCAGGGCTGTAAGGCTGGGATTTAGCGGACGTGGAGGCAAAAGCGGGGCTTGGAGGGAGAATGTAATCAGGGAAGGTTGGGGGGGGACTCCCTTGCATTGGCTGAGTCTGCCCTCTCCCAATCAATACAATCCGCCTGCACAGAAAGAGCACATCAAGGAGGCAGGCAAGGCACATAGAAAGGGCACATTGACAGGGGCTAGGGAAATTATGGGCTGTGTGCACACCCATTGCAGTTAAGCACGTAGACAAAATGCAGGACAAAAACATTACAGCAGTAGAAATGTTTGCGCCAGTGAAAAGGGGGCGGGGGGGAAGAGACACACACTTTGGATGAAATGCGCTGTCAGTCAGAAATTTTCTTTCCTGTTAACAGCTACTTTCTGTGTTGATGTTAATGTAACATGATATTGACAACTATGTCACCAATGCATTTTGGGATATTCTATGGGAAACTGACTGGAGGCGGCTCATGTGTCCTTCCATCGGAGAGCAGAGCACTATTAAACACCCACTGAAAACCTGCGTAAGCAGTGCAACATCACAAACACTTGTTCAGAAGATGGTTCAGGGATGGGTGTAAACCCCCCCCCCCCCCAACACACACATTCAAGCACCCAAATTAGTTATGACTAAAGTAAGGCGCCCACTGATGCTGGCTGGGGCAGGGAGGCTGCTGCTTTCACATTGCTCTCACTGGGTGCTTGCTGTGGAACCAGCCCCCATGCCAGAGAGGCAATCCTTTCCCCAGTTTCCCCCACACATATGGGGTGTGCTCTAGTGACCCCATTCCTTTGGACATGGGGATGTGTTCCCCTCCCCGGCTGGCCGGCTCGGAAAGCCAGTGAGAAGGGCTGATCGCTTCCAGTTCCTATCCCTTTTGTGAAAGGTACCCCATAGGAATCGGAGAGAACGATCCTTGCTCTCAGCAGTTCTGCTGGGCTCTCCCAGGGGGTGTGGGAAGAAAGAGATTCTTGCACCCTCCCCTGTACACGGCCTATTTGCCAATAGACAAACATGCTGACTTACAAACATAGCTAGCACAGCCAAACAATCCAGGCGCAGGCCTTGGCCCTTATAAGTATAATAACTGCTGAGACAAAAAAAAAATACAAAACCAGAAAACCAGCCTTGTACTTACTGACCTAGTCTGGCACATACACATTAGCCAGGCGTAGCGCCGCATCACATGGCTGCCTGCGCGGTGTGCTGGTTACAGCTGGCTTCGGTGAGAAACAATGCCTACAGCAGTGCTGCTTTATTTACTTAACACACCACCTGGTATTTAAACTCTCACAGGGTACGTCGTGTTCAGCAGCGACAGCTTTAATGGAACAAGGGACACGTTCGGTCACAGCCGAGCCTAGCAGGGCTACTAGCATTAATCCCCAGCGTTTCAATAAACCCAGCGTTTCATGGGACATTGCGGTAACTTTGCTACTTTAACTCACATGGGTGTAGAGTCACGCCTGGGGGTGCAGAGGGAGGTGCAAACTGCACTTCTGGACACCAGCAGGCACCACTAAAGAAGAGGAAGAGAGTTAGTGGAAACGTATGTTTCCACTAGCTCTCTTCCTCTTGTGGTGTCTCCCGACGTGGAGGAATTTGAAGCGTGACTTGCTAAAGATGCAAAAACTAACAATAAAAACTTTTTCAAGTACAACAGAAGCAAAAAACCTGCTAGAGAGTCAGTTGGGCCATTAGATGACCAGGGGGTGAAAGGGGCACTCAAGGAGGATAAGGCCATTGCAGAGAAGCTGAATGAATTCTTTGCTTCAGTCTTCACTGCAGAGGATGTTGGGGACATACCCAGCCACGCCGGAACTATTTTTTGTAGGTGATGATTCGTAAAAACTGTAACACGTGGGACGGCCCTTAAGGACTGTTCAGAAGCTGCAGCTGATGCAGAATGTGGCAGCCCGGCTCCTTATGAGGACGGGTTGCCGGGAGCACAAAACACCAGTGCTCCGGAATCTGCACTGGTTGCCTATTGTCTTCCGGGCACAGTTCGAGGTGCTGGTTTTGACCTTTAAAACCCTAAATGGCTTGGCACCCACTTCTCTGGAAGATCACCTGGCCTACCATGTCCTGTCATGGCCTTCGCGGTTGACTGGGGATGCGCGTCTGGAGGTACCAGGTTTTAACTTGATCTCCACAACAAGGAGGGTGTTCTTGGCTGCTGCTCCACAGTTGTGGAACTGCCTCCCCCAGGAGGTTCGTTCATGTCTGGGCTTGAGCGCCTTTAGGAGGCAGTGCAAAACTGTTTTATTCACAAGGGTGTTTGGCAAATGATGTCGTGTAAAAATAAGTAAATAAAAAATCAAAATCAATAAATAAATGGGGGTTAGGGGAGGGGGCGTTGGGGTGGAATTAGGAGGTTGGGGAGTTGGGGTGGAGAGGGTTCAGGGGGATGGTGTGGGGTATTATGTTTTTGTATTTTTGGTTGTTTTATATTTGCATTTTATATTTTAATATCGTAAGCCACCCTGAATCACCTTTGGGGGGGAAGGGTGGCAAAAATTTAATAATAATAATAATAATAATAATAATTAAAAAAATCCAATATGGTGATGGAACTCAAATATGAAAATCTGCTATTAGTAATCTGTAATTTATTGCTAAAATCTGCCACCGTACCCGAGGATTGGAGGGTAGCGAATGTAATGACAATATTTAAAAAGGGCTCCAGAGGCGATCCTGGAAACTACAGACTGGTGAGCCGGACGTCAATGTAAGGCAAACTGGTGGAAACAACTGTTAAGAACAGAATTACTGGGCATATTGATAAACATGACATAATGGGGGAAGTCCACATGGATTTACCAAAGGGAAGTCATGTCTTACTAATCTAATTGGAATTTTTTGAGGGTGTAAATAAGCATGATAAGGATGAGCTGGTCGATACAGTGTATTTGGATTTCCTGAAAGTGTTTGATAAGGTCCCTCGCGAGAGACTCTTAAGGAAATTAAAAAGTCACAGGATAGGAGGGAGTGTCCTATTGTGGATTGGCAACTGGCTAAAGGATAGGAAATGAAGTTTTCGCAGTGGAGAGAAGTAAATAGTGGAGTGCGCTAGGGATCTGTACTGAGATGGGTGGCTTTCATAGGGTAAAAACATGCAATGCTGGGGCAGCGGCTGCCCAAGGTGGGGAACAACGGTGGCTACCAATCTCCGAGTTGGCAGGCAGCATTTAACTAACGTGCCTGCGACCTGGATCACTGTCGAGCTGCCCTCTGCCCCCCAACCCGCTCCAAGTGCCCTGCCCCCCACCATGACGGGCAGCCATGGTGGCCAATGACCCAGCCATGGTGTCCCCCACCACGCAGGGAGGATGGCGGAGCCAATTGTCCTGCTGTGGCCCACGTTGGCCTGGAATGTGC
>QEPC01001738.1:2947462-2961949 GCA_003113815.1 Sphenodon punctatus
CCATGAAACTAACTGGCAGTAGATTTAAAACAAATAAAAAGAAAGTATTTTTTCACTTAACACACAATTAACTTATGGGATTTTTAATCAAGGTCAGTAGTATAGCTGGGTTTTAAAAAGGACTGGATCATTTCTTGGAATGTAGGTGTAGGTACAGTAACAGTTGTTATTAGCCAAGAAGAATTAGGGTACATAACCTCTGACTGTCAGGAACGGAGAGTGAACAGCAGGGCATGGATCTCCCCATTGTGACCTGTTGCATACTCCTCCCGAGTGACCAAGATTGCCCACTGTCAAAGACAGGATGCTGAGCTCAATGGACCGTTGGTTCCACCCAATATGGCACTTATGTTCTTATGAGCTTGTGTTGGCGGAGGTTGTACAGAGAACTACAGAGGTCTCATTCACATGAAACGGCTACCCTAGGATAACTTCAGCTTTTCCTGCCAGGGGCGTAGCTATCACAGAGCGAGAGGCCAAGCCCTGTACTGTAGGGAGCCCTTGGCAAGTGGCCTGAGCACCACGAGGACATCTTCAAATGGCCTGGGGAGGGAGAGGGGCCAATACTCTGCCCTCAGTCACTCGGGAAGCTTTCGAGTGGTGTTCAGGTCACTTGCAAAATGCCCCGCCAAGAAGGAAGTTTTCAGAGTAGGCATAGGTGGGGTGCTGGTCTTGCCCTTACCCAGTGCCCCACTCTTAAAACTTCCTTCCTGGAGGGGTTGCTGCCACTTCAGAGAGTGGGGGCTTGCTGGGGGACAGGACAGTGCCACCGTATTGCGGGAGACCAACACTGGCTGGGAGCCCTCCTGGGAAGGCCACTGCTCAGGGAGTCCCTGCCCTTAAGGGGGCCCATAATTTGGACATGAGCCCAGGCCCACCACAGCCTTGCTATGCCACTGTCTCCTGCAATCTACTCCAGGTGCATTCACATGACACAGAGGAACTTCCAGGGAAAGCAGTTCCCCAGATATACCTAGACCCCGTAAGGCAAGCAGTTCCTAAGCTTCTTGGCTGCTTGACCTCATTTTGAGAATCAAATATAATCCTGGGATCCCAGACAGTAGCAAAAAGACATGCAAAGTATATTGGTTATCAATTGGGATCGAGGCACCTGCTATTCCTAAAGGGTCAAATTACATTTACAAATACTCTCTCAGAGCCCAATGTCCCACCGAACTGGCTGAGGAGTTGCATAGCACACATCACATACTATACACGTAATCCAGAACATGGCATGCTAATGAATAGAACCGCCATTAGGATACTCACTTGGTGTGTACACGGGATGCTTTTTAAAAGGCTGAATCAGGGCCAGGGAAGGATACCGTTACTTCTTGACGCGCATAGCCAATACCACTGGGCCTCGGGCATCTTTTTAGGATGTGCCACCTTAAGTGACCAGAGCAGGGGATGACAAGTCACAGCTTCGGAGTCCTAGGCCAAACTCTTGCTCTGACTTGCTTCGTTAATGTGAAGGAGCCCCTAAACCTCCTGGGCCTCAGTTCCCCAATCTGTAATAATTAATGAGGTGCCAGCGGCAGCTCCATAATTAAAGCCAATGTATCATTGTCTCTTAAAGCCCGGGCTACTTTCTTTTATTTTCTCAGATGATCACTAGGGTATTGCAAGGCTTGAGTAATAAAATGTTTGTGAGCACTTTGAGATCTGCAGAGAAAGGCATTATAAAAACAAAGCAATTCCTCTGCCTCCAAAATCCTTATTTTTTCAAATTCTCAGTCTTTCGCCTATTAAAATTGTTCCCTCATACCAGCCCCTTTAAAAAATTCAACAGGAGACTACGTGCTGCTTCAGCCTGTGGCACTCTCCACAATGCAGCAGCCAACTCAGACTTCTGCTCATTATCATTTATATCTCGCTAACCTTGATCTTAATCTCTCTGTGCACGTACGGCACAGCACAGACCCCACAATGCGCACACGCCAAAGCCCTCCCAAAGAAATGACCAGTGACTCTCGTGTCGTTGAAAATAAATGGCTGTGGGCCTGCTCCTGATCTTTTTGAACTCAACAGTAAAATTCCCTTTGACTTCAGTGATGCAGGATCATGCCTGTAGCAGGGATCAGGCTATTTGGGCTGCTGGTCCTTTAAAGGAGGTAGCACCAGCAAGGGAGCTGTGGGTACTATCTGAGTCTTAGGTGCTGGAGTGAATAAAGGATAGACCACGCCCAAGCCCAGGTGTGAGGCATCCTTTATTCACTCCAGTGCCTGAGCCTCAGATAGCACCTGCAGCTCCCACACTGATGCTACCTCCTTTAAAGGACCAGCAGCCCAAATAGCCTGCTCCCTGCTACATTGCTCTTAACTCAGAGCAGCTAAACAGCAGCTGGTTTGGAGAGGTTCTGGCAGTTCGATCACGGCTTTCTCCAGCTGCCAGGCTGTTTGTAGCCTAAACCTCTCTTCTCGGCAATGATTCACCTACGTTTAGGGATTTTTTTTAACCTTTCCGTTATTTAGTATTAACCCCCAAGTTCCAGAAGCTGTCTAGCTATACCAAGTCTCATACATGCACTCACAAACAAAGGCATCACACTAATACCCCCCTCCCAACAGAGAGAGGTTGAAGAAGGAAAACGTAACACTACCATCGGTGACGGCTTTGTTTTCTGGGATTCTATAATAATAATAATAATAATAATAAACTTTATTTGCCTCAACCGAAGGTTATTGGCAATTGATCACTACCAACAAATGAAAATTGTCATATTTACAACAATACAATACATCAAAATAATTATACACAGTATATAAACACATAAAAACAGGTCACATGCGTTCCCCTGCTGGGTTTTATCCACTATGGGAGTTGCTTAAGGAGATTCCTTCCCCAGTAAATAGTCTTGCCTCCGCCTCCAAATTACTTTCCCAAAGACTGCGACCACCCGGGTTAAGTCCGTTGCCTTATAGTCTAGGCATAAGACCAAGGGCTCGCTCTCTCTCCTCCTGGCTGACCCAGATTTATATACTAAAGGGAGCAGTGGTTGGTTGAAGCACACTACTGGAAGTCAGAAGTTCGGGGTTCAACTTTGAGTCTGCCAATCACTCATAGTAGAACATAAGAAGTGTTATGCTGGGTCAGACCAATCGAGCCCAGCATCCTGACAGTGACCATTAGCAGTTGCTTTGGAGACGTACCCAAAAGGTCATAATGGAATTATCCATTCTCTGCTGTTCATTCCCAGCTCCCGTCAAAAGTTACAACCCCCAGTCTACTTGCCTAAGAGCTGGCAATGGACCTATCCTCCGAGAACTTATCCAATCCTTTTATAAGAGAATGAGCTGTTGCCAATGGAGTTTACACCACATATTAAATTGTCCCTTTACATCGAATTCTCAATCTGTAAAATGGTGAAAACCTAGGGGTCTTGTGCGGCTCAATTAGTATTTGTGGAATGCATTGTCATCTTGGGGTGAAAGAGATGCATTATTTTATTTTATTTATTTATTTATATAGTGCCAGCAATGGACCTGGCACTGTACAATCATTCATTAGAGACAGGCCTCTGCCCTGTGGGGTTTACAGTCTAGGAGAGACGAGAGAAGAGGGGAACACAGGGAGAGGCAGGGAGACATTCACAAAGGCTGTTTTTACACAGCGCCACTGGGTGAGGGGTATGTGGGTGTGCTGGTGCCTGGGCGGGGCGTGCACACAGCCACACACGCATCCCCACTCACCCCCACGCAAAGAACAACCACACTTTTCCCTGGCTGCTCTGTGCATGGGGGGGGTTAGTGGGGATGCGTGTTAGGTGGGAGCACGCATGCACCCCCACTCACCGCGCGTGCCGTGTCCTTTACACAGGCCTCTCCCATTCATGAACCCACAGATTTCTGCATGTTCATGAGCAGGAGAGGCCTGTGTAAAAAGGGCCAAAGTTGAGACGTCACAGGTGCACGTGCTTAGCTTAGTTGCAGGGGAGAAGGAGACCCTGAATGATAGGCCAGTAGACGGAGCATTAGTGAGCTATTTGTGTGGGTGTGGAGGAAGGCCTGATGCAACATCACTGATCAAGGGAGAGTCTGGCTCTTGGGCTACTCTTCCATTCATGAATCCTTGTTTTTTGTCCTTCCAGAGGACTTTCAGGGCTATCCCGATTCCAACTACCTGCCTACTGTTCTCCAGAGCAAATATACTCTGATCTTCTCTATTCAGCTGGCCTCCATCCTGTTGCTATTGGAATAATTCCCCATGAATATGCTTTTAAATTTTTAAAAATTAACTAATGCTCTTGTTGGGGGTGGGGGTGGGAATAGCCGAAGAAACTGAACATTGTCTCTCCCCTGTTCCTGGTCAACGTGCCTGACCTTGAGGCTCAGTGCAAGACCTCTGCATGACAAAATGTGCGGTGAGGTGGCTTCCTTGATCTGGCTGTAGGACAGGCTGCAGCTGTTGCCTCCTCTCAACACTCAGCGGCACACACTGTTGGAAGTGGCTGGCAGGAGTAGAGACAGAGAGAGAGCTGCTGGTCAGCAGTGCTTAATCCAGTGCAGGTCTACATTTTCCATAGGCTCGGCCAAACAGCTTTCCTCTCCAGGAAACCTTTCCGCTCCCATTTCTGCAAGCTCCAGCTTCCTCCCCATTCCCGGAATACTCTTACCAATCCTCTCTCCTGCTCCTCGGGGTCACCACCCAAGCACATGTCACCTGGTCTTTGTCATCCCTGTCCCCTCTTTCATTCTTGAGCCCCATCCTCCGCAACACAATCATCCAGCCCAAGTCTTCACACCCCAGCGCCGCTTCCAAATACCAACTTTCAATGTACACAGCCCCAAGCCCCCTCCCAGACCTCCTCTAGACTAGTCCATGGCCTTCCCGTCTCCGTTTCTGTTCCTGCTTCTCGGCAGCAGTCACTTTTCCAACCGTTCAAAAACCACGAGTTCAGGACTCTTCAGACTCTGATCAGTGGAATCATCTTTTCTCTTTCTGTGCCATCTGCTCTGCTTACGTTCCCATCTCTTAAGATTAGTGCCTAAGAGAAAATTTGCTGCATATAATAAAGTGTGATACTTGTCCCAGATGGCAGCAGTTATCACATGAGGAGTTGTTAAAATATTCCTCAGATCCACTAATTGTGTTTTATTTGGATTCATGCAATGACTGGTACATGCATGATCATCACTGATGTGCCTCCCCCTATCTATCTTATGGGGCCAGTCTCTTTGCTGGGCTTGGGTGCTGCCCTCTTTCTGCTCTGATATTAAATTGATTAATCTAATCGCCGCCATTTTGGGGGTGAGGGCTCAGATTTTACACCAATACCTAGTCAATGAGTGTGCCAGCTGCAGTTCAGATACAACTAGTAATAGGACTGATACCACCAATTCTCCCCACACTGGCAAAAGTCACCATGGAAAGATGTCGCATGGTAACACTGTTCCATCCCTACAACCAGGGTTGGAGGGGAAAATCATTGTATTTTATTATCTTGAACCAGCCAGGTCACCGCAGCCACCACGTTTTAACTTAATGTCTGAAAATAAATCATCAACTGATTTATTGGTTAAGCGAGTAGCTGCCGTGCTGAAAAGCCTGGCCATTTATTTCTGGCACCATGGGACAAGGGGACTGTCGCAAACAGTTCCTCGAAATACATATGACTTAGGAGAAGAGAGTAACCACCCTGCCCCACTAGAGTCCCCTATACACCGTACATATAGAGTAATGACTTTCCAAGTCACTATGGCTGCTTTTACACGGACCGGGATGGGGGCGTTGGTGCGGCAGGTGTAAGTGGGCGTGTGTCCGTTTACACAGACACACACACACCGACACCCATCTCCACCCATAGCATCCTTTGTTCTGTCGGAGGGCTCCGTGGGTGGGAGTTGGTGTGTGGCAGGTGTTGGTGGGTGTGCGGTGGGAGTGCACACGCACAAACACCCGCCGCCTGTGGCGTTTACACGGGCTGTCTCTTATACACATCTAGATGTGTATAAGAGACAACACCGACACCCATCTCCACCCATAGCATCCTTTGTTCTGTCGGAGGGCTCCGTGGGTGGGAGTTGGTGTGTGGCAGGTGTTGGTGGGTGTGCGGTGGGAGTGCACACGCACAAACACCCGCCGCCTGTGGCGTTTACACAGGCGCACACCTGCCGAACACCCATCCCCCCCATCTACTGGCGGCTGTTTACATGGACAGCCCCTCCCGCCACACACCCGCCCGAACACCAAGTGGCCGGGGAAGGGGGAGGGGCGGCGTCCATGTAAAAACAGCCTATGTTGGAGTCTTGGGAACTGGAGACTAACTTATTTAGCTGTCTTTTCACTCCATTAGTAAGCTGTGGCTGTTTGTCAGTCGTTTCTGTCAGCAATATGTTGATATGAACAGAAATTAAAAAACATAATATGAATCTGAGTTCTGGTTAAACATTTATGCCTGCTAGGAGTAGCCTCAGTGTCGCGGGCCTGTCAGCTGTGAAAAGGCCAGCTGATTCCCCATGGCTCTGTGAGAGCAGAAAGCAGTGCAGAAAGGCTCTGTGCTAGCTTGCATTAACCCCCTTTGTACCCAGGAGATCTGGATCACACACTGGTACGTGTGCTTATGATACCAAGGTGTAAAAAAGCACTCATTTGTAGTTCCAAAGGTCCCAAAAGCCAGGCTTCAAAACCCACTGCCCAAGCTGGTTTAGACACCCCCACCCACTGCCATGCCATGCGCATGGATGCCCCCCCTCCCCTCCCAGCGGGGTATGTGTGTCCATGCAAAAATGGCCTCTCTCATGGGGCCAGTCTCTTTGTTGGGCTCTGGGACATAACTGTTTAACCAAAATTCAAAGTCATATTATGCTTTTTAAATTTCTGTTCATACTCTGGGTACAGGGTCCTCAGAAGGTGTGAATGTGCCCTTAGTGAACTTTTAACATGCTCACTCTGGTGTCACTGACGTGCGCTCAGTACATTGGGTTACATGGTAGGTGTCAGTGGGATCCATGGTGAGAGGATGCTCCAACAGCTTGAGAAGATCCGAACGCTAAGTACCTATACAGGGAGAAGATATCCGATAGCAGAAGTCGTATTAGACCAACAGACACGTAATAGTGAGGGTAATGCGCCACTGGGACAGATTATCAAGGGAGGGGACTAATTCTCCATCACTTGGTGTCTTTCAGTTTAGACTGGATGGCTTTCTAAAAGACATGTGATAGTTCAGCCACAAGCTATTGGGATGGCTGGGGGAAATTATCAGCCTGTGTTATGCAGGAGGTCAGGCTAGGAGAATGTAATGGTCTCTTATGGCTTTTAAAAAATCTAAGCATTTACAAAGCAGCATTCCTCAGTAGGCAGCCGGGGCCAAATCCAGCCCACAGAGCCTACTCCTTACCACACACATTGCAGTTCAGCCTGAACCAATGGAGTTGAAATTTAAGCTGAGCCCCGCCTACTCTCCCCCCCCCCTCCCTTCCAAGCAGGGAGGAGGAGAAGGTAAGTGGACCTTAAATCCTCTCTGATTAGCGAGGTGGTAAGTTTGTCCCCTCCTCTTCCTTCTCCAGAGTTGAGCCATAATGACAATGGCTGAGGCTCGCCTTGGAAAGAGGGGTCTGTTCCTCATAGCCAGGAAGGAAAAGGGGAGAATGAGGGTGTAGCCACACCATACACTTACCACGCCTTGGGTAGCCTTATTCTACTCTGGGCAGGCTTACCATGCGATGCAGTGCATCGTGTGCCTGACCCCTGCCGGATATCCCCTCCAGTGTGGCGTGGCAGACAGCTGGCTGCTACGGGCAGAGCGGGGCTGAGCACGTGCACATGTGATCGGCGTTTCAGCCTGCTGCGGCGGTGGCGGGAGATCTGACAGCATCCCGCTCACCACGCGGGGAGCCAACCGTCTGCCTAGCTCCCTGCGTTGGCCTCGCAGTGTGGCAGCTGCACTTGCCCGCCACGGGACTGCACGGGGATCGGGCACGCTGCAGCTCATGTGGCTGCACCCGGAGCCTCCCCCCTCCCCAAGAGAGAGTATGAGGTGCGAGATGGAGGGATGTGAGGAGGGCGTTGTGCCTACCCCGACTCTTTCCCTGCCCCATCAGCTCCTTCTCAACACCTACACGTGAGCATATTTGATTTCATGCAAATGTATGCAAACCCACCATTTGGCCCACAAAGTAATATCCTTTTAAAAATCTGGCCCACTACAAAAAGTAAATGAGTAATAAAGGTTAAGTCTCCCACCAGTGCCAGCACGGATGATGGAGTGGTAGTACTGAATGGGATTTTTTTCAAACTAAAATTCTGCAGCACAGAGCCAGCAGAAGAATGCTAGAATGAGCTGCTTTACTGCCTTCACTGCAGCAGACAACTTGGAAAGATCCACTTCACTGCATTCGCTCTGAGGTAGCTACTGCACCACATTAAAGCTGCTTCACAGGTATAAAACAAGTGAATTCTTTCCCCAAGACAGATAAGAAGGCTATTAACGATACAGAAATATTCTTTAAGGAGTGGAAGACAAGTCCAAATGAGGAAAACGAAAAGGTGCATAAACTCTATCTAACAGGGTGGGGTCGTCAGGCATACGTCTTGTCAGAATCGGGGCCCAAATCACCAGTTTCATAGGGAATTTGCTTCACGTGTGCTTTATTTACAACACTCCACCATACTGTGCATGTACATTCAGAGTACTCTCAGCATCTCTTCAGCACATACAATCCTCTTTAACAGGGTACCCTTTTTTAGAGGCTTCCAGCCTGTATCAAGCTTTCCGGCAGTCCCAGCTCACATGCTTGGCTTACAGGTTCAGCCTCTTGGCTGACCACTATCAGGGCCTTTCAGGGCTCCTCAACTGTCTCCCACCTTTAAGGCCTCTCACAGTGCAGGCAAGCTTTCTATCTTGCCCTGAAGGTAGAGCTCTGTCCAGACTCCTACCTCTTCTCCAGTTTCCTTCATTTTCAAGCTGGGCAGGCTTCTCGTCTGGACGAGAATTATACAATTCCTTTGGCTGGGTCAGCTTCACCACTGCCTGAGCTGGCTTGACCATGCCCAGCCCACAGCTGCCTCTGCCTCAGGACTGTCCCACACAGCCGATAACACCTACAGTTCAGCTTACACTACTCCGGTGTCAGTGCTAGCTGCCGCTCTCTCTCCCACTGCTGGGCACACTCCTCCAGTTCTCTCTATCTGGGTCTCAAACTTTCACCAAGGGAGCTCTGTGATGGACACACTTCTCCATCCACCATCTTGTCTCTTACTCGCTCAGTCTCTGTTGCTGCCTGTATTACTCCTCTAGCAGTTATGCCTCTGTGTAGACTCACTCCAGGCATAATCCTCCTGCTACTACTTAGCCTCTCACTGAGCTTCACACTGTGGGAGTAAACCTCCACTCGCTGCACATCACCCTGCACGGGACAAAGCCCCCATCCATCTGACTGCTTAATGGTAGACGTTAGGAGTGCCTGCATTCTCCACCAGATTGTAACAGGGACAGGCTTGTCTAGATGAGTATTGTCAGGATCCGGGCCCAAATAAATAGTCATTCAGGGAATTCGGCTCACTTTAAAGTCTTTATATACAATATCCATATACAGTCTCTATATCAAGGTTAATGCTTATACAATATACCTTCACCTTCTCTATAGTTTTCTTCTAGGCTTTGTAGTCAGGCATCACCTTCTGGCTTCTACTCACCGTGTCTTTGGCTTCTGGGTCAGGTACTCCTCCCCCATAGCCCAGAAAGCATTCTTCCCAGCTCGGATGACTCATCTAAGCCCCTTTGGCAGAGCCTTCCCTCAGCTGCTGCCTTCTTTGTACACTTACAGTATCTACTATCCCTTCAGCCAGGCAACTCCTTGGACTGGCTCTTCAGTATCAAGTCTCTGGCCCAGGCTCACACCTTTTGGCAATTCAGTAAGCCTTTCACAGCCTGCCTCCTTCCGCTACAGCAGCTTCCTCTGCTTTGAGCTCCAGCTCAGCTTTTGTACTCTTGGGCTGGCTTCTGCCATGCCCCAACACAGTTGCGACCATACCAACACAGTCCAGGCTTGTTAATAACGCCTGCAGCTCACTCAGCACTAGATGCTGGCGCTAATCCTCTTTCTTAAAGGGCCTAGGGCTCTGCCCTGCCACATCTGTCTAACACATTAAATATAAACTACTATAAGGCGCAACCAGAGAGTCAGTCGTCCCTTAGATAATCAAGGTGTTAAAAAAGGACTCTAGTAAGATAAGGCCATTGCAGAGAAACTAAAAATTCTTTGCATCACTCTTCATTGCAGAGGATGCTGGGAAAATACACACACCACTGTTATTCATTTTACAGGAAAAATCTGAAGAACTTTCACAAACTCATGTAACAATAGAAGAGGTGTTAGAGCAAATTGGTAAATTAAGCAGTAATAAGTAGGGGTGGGACATAGGGCCTAATTTCAGTTTTGGTTTGGTTTGGGATCCTTGATTTTTGGTAAGTGACTACGTTCTCGGTTCTCTTTCCCATTAAAGTCAATAGGAAAGAGAACCAAGGACCAAAACACAGGGGTCCAGGACCAAAAAAAAAACCCAGGCAGGCCATCCCTAATCCCCCCCCCCCCATTCTCTGGGGCCCACTCCCAGCCTTGGAGGGTGAGGGTGGGGATCCATGCCCCTGACGCTCCCACCCTCTGAGACCCAGCTTTACCTCCACCTCCTGGGGCCCTGCACTTACCGCTTCCGGTCCAGGTCTAGAGGATGGGGGTGAGGAGGGGCTGCCGACTCTGCTGCTGATGGCCAGGTCTGGCTGGGTCTCCTCTGTTGCTGGGTGCTGGCAGGAGCCGGCTCTACTGCCAGACCACAAGGCCTTCTTCGCTGCAGGGTAGTGGAGAACTTGCCACCCAGCAGCAGAGCTGACTCTGCAACCCAGCAGGGGAGTAGGCCCAGCCACCCAGCAATGGATCCAGCTCCACTGTTGGGCAGTCAGGCCTTTTCCCCTGCCGAGGCCTCTTCTTTCTTCATCCACTGGTCTGGGCCAGGAAACCCTGATGGAGATTCCTCTCCAGCAGTGCACATGCACAAAATGGCCACTGAGGCCATTCTGAACATGTGCAACCCTTTTCCAAAATGGCGTTGATGCTGCTGGTGCCATTTTGGAAGAGGGCAGCTATTCTGAGCACGAAATAGGGGTGTTAGGGACGTGGATCCCCACTACCACCTTCCAAGACCAGGAGTGAACCCCGGGAAATGCAGGTGGTGGGGATTAGGGATGGCCTGCCCGCATGGTTTTTTTGGTCCCAGATCCCTGTGTTTTGGTTCTCTTTCGCATTGACTTCAATGAGAAAATTTCCCATGAAATGTGCAGAATGGCTGCCTTCTTCCAAAACAGTGCTGCCGCTGCCGGCACAAAGGTTGCACATGCGCTGAATGACCTTGGAGGCCATTTTGTACATGTGCACTGCTGGAGCAGGGAGCTCCAGCAGCGTTTCCTGGACAGAACCAGCAGACCAAGAAAGAAGAGGCCTCCACCGCTGTGACTACGCCACCTGGTAGGGGAAAAGGCCAGGCTTTCTGGGAGTGGAGCTGAATACATTGCTGGGTGGCCGGGCCTACTCCCCTGCCTGGTTGCGAAGCCCGCTCCACTGCCAGGCAGCCAGGTCTTCTCTGCAGCCCCACAATGGAGAAGGCCTGGCAGCGTAGCCAATTCCCGCCACCACCCAGCATTAGAGGCAGCTCAGTTGGACCTGGCCACTGGCCGCAGAGCCAGCAACCCCTCCTTACCCCCATCCTCCAGACCTGGCGGCAGTAACTGTAGGGCCCTGTAGGGGCAGGGAGGAGGGTAAAGCCAGGTCCCAGAGAGTGGAGGTGTTTGGAGCGTAGATCCCTATGCCCACCCTCTGAGGCCAGGAGTGGGCCCTGGAGAATGGGGGTGGTAGGGATTAGGGATGGCTCGTCTAGTGTATTTCTCCTATCCCAGATCCCTGTGTTTTGGTCCTCGGTTCTCTTTCCCATTGACTTCAATGGGAAAGAGAACTGAAACCGAGCCACTTACTGAAAATCAGGGATCTGAAACTGAAATTAGGCCCTATGTCCCACCCCTATTGTGTCAGGGAGGAAGCCTCTGACAAGAATGTTGGAAATGCTGGTTCTGGTGGAAACAGGAGTGAAATAACTGAATAGGTATCAAGGGCATGGGGTTAGGGCTGTCTGGGATGTAGGTGGATGGTTGGGGTCAGCACTGGGGCAAGAGAAAGGGGGAAAGGAAGCAAGCAGGGGTCAGATAAGATCCAGGAACAGGGCAGATTCAGAGTAAGGCACAGAGTCAGGAATACGGCAGGAAATCAGGAGCAAGGGGTTTCGAGGCAAAGAGGACGCAGGAACAGGAAATGACTGGTTAGAAGTTCCACCTGGCTTCCTGTTGCTACCAGCCAGCTTTATAGTCTAGGTGAAAGCAAATCCAGAAGCTGATAGGCGTGACAGGGGCTGGAGACAGACAGAAGAGGTGTGGCCAGGCCAATGGGAAAAGGCCCCTTGGGAGAGTGGCGCTGCAGGCCCAGCCACTGCTCCAAGAAAGCATGGCCACAAAGGTGCAAGGCCTAGGTGCTGACCACAGGGGAAGGGGTAAAAATATTCTTGGCAAAGCTCCCCCAACACATTTATTTTAGGGTGACAGGCATTTGAGTAGGCCGGGACTCATCAACCCTTGCTTGGGACTCGGAGTAAGGAATGGGACTACTACTCTGAAGTAAGAGATCGGTGGATCACAGCCGTAGTCTTTTAAGTCATTAAAAAAATCTTTTTGCCCCCTTGATGAGAAGCAGGAGTGGCAGGGGGGAAGCGTGTTAAACCAAAACAGAGATGAGAGCTGGGTCTGCATGCCAGATTCAGGGTCAATCTGGGCAAACGCTCCAAGGAGTCTAATGTGACACAAACTGTTCTTAGTCCTACCATCTCCAAGACCCCACTGTCATGCGGATGGTCACGAGTTCAGATAGCATGGGGTTTGCTTCACTAAAATTTGCTTTATTTTCTCTATATGAGCCGAATTCCTCGCTTCATCTTGGTCAACAAAAATAAAACCAGAGGAAGGTACCAACAGCTAATCAAAACTATTCAGCATGTATGAAAGCAGCTTGGCTGGGGAACAGAGAGGGGAGCAGCTGGCCACAGGAGGAGGTGGGAGACAGCAGAACAAAAGGAACTAGGGAAGAACAGGGTTAGTTATTAAAATGGCTGTTAGATAGGGGTAACCCCTCAGGGCAACCAGAGTTATAAAAATGAAGTCATGCAAGTGTAACTCTTTCACTGCTGGTCCTGAACCAGTCCTCTGTAGGCAGGGAGTTCAACTGAGGCGATACCTCGTCCTTCATAGAGCAGGTTGAGCTATTCAAGGTAGATTTTAACCTAGCCTGGGGTGGGGAACTTCAGGCCTTAGGGCCAAATGCAGCTGGCAACTGGTCTTCCCAGTTGCACGATCTGCCCCTGGGCCCAGTTCCTACTCCCAAACACTGAAAGACAGAGCTCAAGGGAAGGGAGCAGAGATGAGGGCACGCACTCAAGGATGGGGGACAGATCCATGATCTGGACCTTCAGCGCCTCTGCCCCCAAGTTCTGTGCGGCTCTTGGAGCTTGTACTAATTTTCAAAGTGACCCCCGGGAGGGAAAAGATTCCTCACCCTTGATTGAGCAGCAGCTTCAAGTAGACTTTTTATTTAAAAAACAAACAAAAAGACAGAAAAACCAGAGTCACACTTGTCATTCTTCAAATCTTAATCTCTCACCAGCCCAAGAACACAGGAAAGGAAACACACACAAACCCAGCCTCCACCACCTTTGTATCCACAGGAAGGTTCCACCTTTTCCCTGATTTCGGTTCACTCTGCCGTGGCGCATTAGAGCTTTTTCACAATACTCTGCTGCGGATTTATTTTTGGCACCAGATATGGTCACAACAGGGTAGCAGCTGAATGAAGCAACAGTTGCTTCAGATCCAGTGTCAAGAGTGTGACTGACATGCGGACTATCGCTTGGGGCTCGGGAGGGGAGCGGCTCGTGTGCCTGCGAGACATGTGATTCCAGTCATGTGCCATAATGGGACCAACAAAAGTTAGCTACCAGTCCTTCCCTTCATCCCCTGTCCTAGCCGTCTTCCTCAGGAGCAGCCTGGTTTCTTTTCACCAGCTCAAAGCCATTTAAGTAGATTAGCACAAAAAGAGCAATTTATTGAAATGAAATAAAGAAAGAGGCAATGGAGGCTGGACGCAGGGGAGCCTTTAGAACAGGGATGGGGAATTTGTGGCCCCTGCTTCCAAATCTAGCCCACAGCTGTATTTTATTTGGCCAATGGATCCAGTCCCTCCCCATAAGCAATGAAAAAGTGATCTCAGGAGAATGGAGCAGAGATGAGGGCATGCACTCAAGGACAGGGGATGCAACTGTAGATCCATGATCTAGACCTGACCCTTCCTTTACCATCCTGAACTAGGGTGGCCATACCTCTCCTTTAAAAGAGGACACTTATGAAAAATACATGGTGCAGGGCTGCACTGGTTCCAGTGCAGCCCTGCACC
>QEPC01001738.1:2971590-3000581 GCA_003113815.1 Sphenodon punctatus
GGGGAGCGCGGAGGGGGCGGGGCAGCGCGGCCGCACGTTGCGCCACGCGGCCCCGTCCTCTCCCAGATTCCCCATCGGGATCCCCCGGCATGTCTGATACAGTGTGATGGGGTCATCCCGGCGGGGGATGAATGGGTTGTTTTCGGTACAGGGCCAACTGGCCCCGTAACGTCTGAAAACACCCATAGACAGAAGGAAAATTCAAAATCATAAATCCAACACCATAGACCATATATACGTAAAGTAAAATTTAAATATTAACTTTTATATATTAAAAACCAAATGCCTTAATCGAGCCATCATGTCCTCTACTTCACCAACCAGGAGTTATTGTCATTGTCAGTTCAGGATTCTAACAGCAAGCATGGAAGAAATTTCTACTAAGTAGCAGGATGTTATCCATAATACAATGATAAATCATACACAGACGAAGATCATGTTGTATTGCACAGAGACTATTGCCTCTCAGTTCAGATGTCACAGCAGCAAATTTTGCAGTTGCTTCAGTTAACTCATTGTTCTAATCATTTAAAAGATAAATTAATTTCTGCTGAATTGTCCAATACTCACCTATTTTAAACTTCCTCATCAATCCATTTCAAGGTTTTAAATATAAGGAACAAAAAAAACAAATAATGTGGCAGATCTTTAACCTCCCCGGAGTTACAGATGCATAACTGTTCTTGCCAGGGGATACCTTGATACCTGCCTATTGTGATGGCAGTTGCTGTGTCTGCAATCTCGTAAGGCAGACAAGTGAAAGCCTTTCTATGATTTGAGTTCAGGATATTCTTTAAGTAATTTGGGGCCTCCAACCTTGGCAACCAATTTTTATAATATGGAGAAATACTAGAAATAGCTGCCTGAGATTTTTGCATCTGATAATCAACATAATTAATCCTTATCTTAATCATCTTTATGGCATCCTTAAATGAAAACTCAGAGATATATTTAAAAGAAAGCCCTAATTGCTTTAGATTGTTAGTCACCCTTTCCCACTAGTTATCCTTCTTATACCAGATTGCGCTCATTTTTTCTGATAAACATTGTTTCACTAAGGATTCTGGCAGAGAATGCAGGATCTTCAGGAAAAAATACCAGCATCAGCCTGCTAATCCTGGGCTAATCCTGGGCAACAAGGATTTCATCCCCTCCTCTAATTTTATGACCGCAGGCAAGGTTGATTTTGGAACCCCTAAAAGCCCTCTCAAAAAACTATTCTGTATAACTTCCAGCTGATTAATACCCACAAAACCATGGCTCCAGAGCTGTGCTCCATAACGTAACTTTGAAATAAATTTAGCTTCAAATAGCCAGTATGCCCCGCTCCTGTATCCAGTTTTGTAAACGATCTAGTAGACATCTGGTGTAGACTTTAGAAATTATAGCGAGAAGTTTTATTGGTCTATAGTTCGTGGGGTTCGTACGCTCACCTTTCTTATATATAGGGACAGTAAGGCCCTGTCTCCAACAATTTGGGATTTTTGCTGAGTTGTTAACTAATGTAAACAGGTTTGCCAAAGTCTGAGAGCACCATTCTGGGAAGAGCTTTAATGCCTCTGGGGGGGATAAAATCAATCCCTGGGGCCTTCCCTAACCTAAGGGACAGAATAGCTGACATAATAATAGCAGCCTCATTCTTACAATGAGAGTCTTGTTTATAATGCGTCTTCCTCACTCTAATATAAACTCTTGCAGGGAAGACTGATTTCTGCTTCAGATGTTCCTCTTTTCCTATAATGGCCTGTATGAAAAATGGAGAGTCAAATCGGACAATAATTCCTGCTCTATTTTTTAGATTATAAACTTGATCAATCTTCCTAATATTATGACTTGTAATTGGTATTCTCCATATCAGTCATAAATGCTCTGCAATCTCTAAAGCGGTATTCCAGAAAGGGATGAATCCATTTGGCAAGGGCAGTACTGTGAAGATCAGCTTATCTTCCACATGACAGACGGAGACAGCCTCATTACCATTTAATTGATCTAAATATTCCATAGTACCTAATTGTTCTTGATTTTCTCTAGTCTAGTGGTTCCCAAACTTTTTGTGACCAAGTACCCCTTTTCAAATTTCCCAATGGGCCGTGGACCCCTGCCAAATTTACATAAATTTGCATAAGACACCCCCTAAATTTGCATACTACAACAAATATGAATGTAAGCATTTGTGAAAAGACTACGGACCAGTTTGGGAACCAATGCGATATCAGACCAGAAGGTTAACAGCTTTGAGGGACCCTCTTCTCTATTATTCTCTCCAGCATGCGTAACCCCTCCAGGGGATAGGGGTTTTTCCCAGAAAAGTCTTCCTCTGGTAGGGGATTAGCAGAGGGAAGTGAGGATGCAATATCTGCAGCTAATGGCATAGGGATATCGCATCTGGGGATTTATAGTGCAGCAAAAGAATTAGAAACTGGTAAATTAAAACTTACTCTAGTTTTCATTTTGGGGGATCCTCCAGTGGGAGCAAAAAAACTATTCATCTTTGTTTTAGAAGGTAGAGATGGTGACATAACTGAAAGTTGGGATCGCTTGTATTTAGGAGGCACAGCCAAAAATCTTTATGCAAATTTACATCTATTTATATAGTCCTTGACTAAACAAATATAGACAGTAACTCCTATATGCATGTAATTATCAACAAATGTTAAGCTATTAGAACCAGTCATATCTGTTAACATCAAAAGAATATCCTCCCACCTAAAGCCCCCCAATAATAAAGCAAAAAACTGTCGCCAAACACAGACACTCTCCTTTGTTAGAGTTCTATTCCAAATAAACCAGAGTCCCTCTTTAGCAGATGGATTAGTCCGGCCTCACTCTTTACGGAGCACGTGGTGGCGGCACTTGGCTCCTGATGGGGGACACAGTCTGGCCTTACTCTTTACAGAGCAAGTGGCGGTGGCACTTGGCTCCTGTTGGGGGACACCGTCTAGCTTTACTCTTTGCAGAGCACGTGGCAGTGGCACTTGGCTCCTGATGGGGGACACAGTCTAGCTTTACTCTTTACAGAGCACGTGACAGCAGCACTTGGCTCCTGATGAGGGACACCGTCTAGCTTTACTCTTTGCAGAGCACGTGGCAGCGGCACTTGGCTCCTGATGGGGAACACAGTGCAACCTCACTCTTTTCAGAGCACGTGGCTATCAAAAGAAACAGAACAAATAAAGAAAAAAAAACCTGACAGCTATAGAGCTTGGCAACATCCCCGGCAAAACACCACTTGCCCAGGGTTACTCTCCCTCGCGCTTCCCTTGCTCTCACGTAGGTCATTATTATTCCCATTTTACAGATGGGGAACCGAGGCTGAGACACAGTGACTTGCCCAAGGCTCCCCAGCGAATCTGTGGTTAAGAAAGGATTCATAAGGTTTCCCAGGTCCAAATGTAGTAGCTTACCCACTAGGGCAGGTTACCATGCCTTGGGCAGCCAGCCGGACCACGTGATGCAGTGCATTGTGTGGCTGGCTGCTGCCAGATGTTTCCCTCCGCTGTGTGGCAGCCGGGGCGAGCAGCTGGCTGCTATGCAACGTGTCCTCAGAAAAAGGCCAAGGACGTGTTGCGCAGCAGCCTTGCCCAAACGGGGCAAGGCTGCCCAAGGCATGGCAGCCTGTGTGCTGGGCCCCTTTCTGCCCCGTGGCGAGCTCCGCAGCAGGCACTGTTGCTCTTCACGCGCTGCCACGTCACAGCCGGAATCTTGGTCGAGCCGGGGGAGGGAGGCAGGGCAGGGGCAAGTGCTCACTTGTGTGGCAGGTGCCTGGGCCCGCCCCGGCCGTGGCGGAAGCTCTGACGGCTGCTTGGCCGCCCGACAGCGGGACCGACCGTCTGCCCAGCTCCCTGAGCTGGCCCTGTAGTGCCTGCCACGGAGCCGGGTGGGGATCGGGCCCGCTGCAGCTCATGTGGCTGCTCCCAATCAATTCAGCACACAGCCTAGCCAGGATCCAGTAGATTCCTTAAGTGAACTAGAGTGATGATTCTCACTGCGGGAGAGAAGGATGTTTTTAAATAAAACTAACTGGATGGAAATATTGGTATAAATGTAACTAAAATCATGCTAACCATTTCAATATAGAATGGCGTTCTTACTTCTAGTCAGTATGAAGGTTATGTATGTGTTAGATGTTTGCTATTTCTCCCATTCTGAATGAACCCTCTCAAAAAAATACTAATGCAAAAGCCCTGAAAAATAAAATAATATGATTCATGATAAACTAATGCAGCGGAATGTCCCCATTTACAGCCAGATTATGCCTTATCTTCAAATGCACAGCAGACCAAAAGCTGAAATTGAGCTGTCGAGTGTGTGATAAATTAGGTGCTCCTAAGCTTGAGTCCAAAAACATCTTCCGAGGACAATTTATGGTTTTGCTTTAAGAGCTCGTGCAATTTAAAAAAATCTGGCTTGATGTTATTTAATGAAGAAAACTGAGCTGCTACCGTTTCTCACTTGAAAATGGGACACTGTAAGACCTCTCTTTCTAAAACCAAGGGGCATTTTCAGATTTCAGCAGACAGCGTGACTGGTAGGTGTGTCCGTTCACCCACGTGAAGCGGGTCTGAGTGTGTGACAGGCTGCCAAACCATGTGACTTGGCAGCCTGCAAGGGATGGATAATTATGCCACTGAGTGGCAGAGAGAAACCTGGACTTGGACCAAGCCTGGGTCAAGCCCCCAAGGCTTGGATTTAAACGTTCTTTCTTTGCTGCAGAGCGGTAGTGCAGTAAGCTCAGACTTGCCTCTCTCCCTCCAGAGGTATGCAAGGCCATTCAAACATGACTGAAAATGGGCAAAGGCCACAGAGAGGCTCTACAAGGGAATTCTGCATCCCCTGGCTGGAAGCTCTTCCTCTGGCAGCGTGGGTGAGGGCCTGGAACAACCAGAGCAAGGTTGAAGATGCGGCTAATGTGCTGCATGAATGGACTGAGCAAAGTAACACACAAGAGAAAGAGAGAGGCCATGGCTGAGGCCATTTTTTCATGTTACTCAGGTGGGGGGAGGGGGAGAGATTTCCACGAGGGCAATCACGGCTCTAGTTTCATGGGAATTAGCGCACGTAGGACCGCGCTACTCTGCTTTTCTCCCATGAGAACGCTTGCGCATGACTGGGTCCCCCCGATGTAGCTCTTACAATCATGGATGTTCTTGAGAGAGAAAAGTGGAATACCGTATTCCACTGTGCGCTAATTCCCTTGAGAATAGAGTCATGATTCCCCTCACGGACGTCCCCCCCCCCCCCCGGGTAACGTTTTCAGTGGCCAGAATTGTAGTGTCCTCACTACCACCAATGGAAGGGAGAAAACGTTGTTTCCTGTTATCGGTCTAGGAAGAAGGTAAGAGAGTGGGCATGAATCTGCAAGTACTTATCGCAGGCACCTTCCTACTCTGTATTTCAGCATTTCTGCTGATGCTCTACACACCCCATGAAGCCCTACTGAGATTCTCTGCAGAAAGCCTGATTCCAGACCAGATTCTGGCTAGGGCTAAGGTGACATTTTCACACTAGCTCCAATTCTGTCAGAACTGGGCGTTTCAGTTGTTCCAATCAAAAATTGGAATGGACAAAATTCTGTTCTGATTTACAGCTGGTATGACTGACAAAATGGTGGCCAGCCGCTGCCATTTCGTGTCTGGCAGTGGCCATTTGCACAGGCAGTGTGGCTGCAGCCACTTTGTGCACGCGCAAAATGGTTAATAGAAATTCCAGCTGAAATTCTGCCAGATTTCGCAGAACGGTTCGATGATAATGAAATAACTGGTTGGGATCAGCCCTAATTCTGGCCTGCGCCCTAACAAATTCATCTGTGTAAGTGACTGACAATATAGGCTTACAGCTGCCGAGAGAGTAACAGCAAAACGGCCAGACAGGCGTTTTCAGAGGAGCTGGTGTTTCTCAAGAGTTTTCAGCAGCGATATCTGCTGATACAAAGGACATTACTTTCCCGTTTGCTAAAAATGGTTGTGTATTCATTATAGCAACAGGAATTTAACGTTAGCTATAAAAACTCTCTTTGTGCTGAAAAACAGCTTGTTAAGTCTAAGCCTCTGAGACATTTCTCTAAAATATTGAATAATTAACTATATTTTAGAATGCAGGATGCAAGAAAGAATATCCCGGTTTGACTGTCTCAAACACCTAGCTTCAGGGTCTGCTAGGATAAGGGCATGGGGAATGGGAGCAAGGGGAATGGGAGCACGCTCAGGCTATAAAAAACCACATTCTGACTAAGAAATGGCTCACACAAAATGATGACTTTCAGGCAAGGCTGTGGGAACAGGGGGACAAGCAGGCAGACCCCTAGAGAAAACACCTGCCCTGGGGGCCCCTGGGAACATGTCCACTGCTGCTACTTCCGAGAGGCCAAGAGTGCCGCCATCACGAGTCGCAGGAGCAGATTCTTTTTCCAAGGGGCAGAAACGTTGAAAGTGCAAGAGCAGAGGAGTAGTCCCTGGTCGTTCCTGCTTAAGGTTGGCCCTGCTTTCAGGGGCAGGAGTAACCTGCATGAAATACGAGGCAGCTGAGTTAGGCACTATGCTGAAAAGGTCAAGCCAAGACCTTCTTCCGACTGCACCTTCTCTTCCTCCTCCTGAATGCACGTGCCTTTGGGTTCATTTAGACAATACTTCCTCCGCCTTTGGAATCTCACTACTTGTTCCTTTAATCTGGGTTTGTCTTAATCCTGTAACAACGCATTCACACAACTGCAGATTCCCCTGTATTTCTACGCACCCTCTTCCTGAGGTACTTCCCACAATGCAAAGAACACAGAGGAATGCCATTGGGAAATCCCTGCATGCAACTATCAGGAAAGCAGTCTGGGGCTGAGGAGGAAGTTCCTGCTCCAGGGCTCTCTGACCACGCCCCTATGGCCCCTCAGAGGTATGAAGTGACCAACAGGAAATGATGTACTGAAGACTGGCACTTGCTCCAGATTAATCAAATCACACAACTCCACTGTACTTGTTAAGAGTCAGATCCTTGCAAGCAAATTCTTTGCACTGGGTGGCAGAGAGTGAGGGCTCATCAAGGAGCACAACAAACAGTAAGGGATTTCACACACCATTCAGAGCGTGGGCTTGCGCTGCTAAGCACTCTGAAAGAATGCTGTGTGAACCCCATGGGCCATATTCTGAGCTGAGTCTAAGCAATGTCTGGAAGGAGACGAAGCCCGTATAGGTCACACCCACACATGGGCGTACGCACACACTGCAGAACAATCCAGATTGCACCACAACAACTGAGCCCTCTGGTTCCCCAGCTCAACATTTCCTTCCTCACTTCCAGGCAGGTGCAGACCAGGGTTTCAGTGCTGTGATAGCTCACGTTATTTATAATTATTATATAAATATTTCCATAACATCCATCACTGCAGTGTTTGGGTGCTCTTCAGAATGAAAGGTTTACATTTCTTAACACTAGGAGCCAGATTCCCTGGCATACTCTTCTGGACAGTGCAAAGGGACAAGGCACAGTCTAATTCCTAGTTCTGTAGCAGCACCAGCAATTTCAAGTTGAACAAGGATCACTCTCACGGGAAAGCGTATGCAGCATCGAACCCACAATTCTATTGGTGCTTTTCATAGCACAAAAGAAAACTAAATTCGACAGTCTTAAAAATCATTGTTCACTTTAAAACACAATCTGCAAGACCTTTGTTTTGTTAGACTGGCTTAAACTCAACTTTCAGAGAGCTGGCCCAATTTACTGTAGTTGAGAACCTATAACTCAACATCACTTTTGTACTAATTAAAGCACCCGTCTCTAACCTCGCAGTGGCCAGGTCCAGAATGACTCAGGTATTTCAGGATAATCTGGTAGGTTAGCCAGGATTATCTCCCAGCATCAAATCAGATGCTTTTGGCAACTCTAATGACTGCTGTGAAGGCAAGGCAACATAGCTCTGAAGGTGCATGCCAGAGAGTAGATGCTTACATAATTTCTGTTAGTACCCGGCTACGTGTTGGCTACTCGCTTGCCCCACATGGTGGGCCTGAATTGCTGCTGTCACGCTCTCTCTGCTTGTCAGCCCAGCCTCGTACACTGCTGTGGGCCCTAGGAGCAGCACTGGTGCTGGTGGAACCAAATGTCAGATCCCTGGGAGTGGTGGCACGGTCACACCACTACCACGATAAATGATTTATTATTAATCATAATTATAATAATAATTATTATTAATATAGCACCAGCAATGTACCTGGCACTGTACAATCCACAGTCAGAGGCAGGTCCCTACCCCTAAGGGGCTTACAATCTGAGAGACAAGGGAGGGGGATACGAGGGAAAGGCAAGCATCAGGGAAAACAAGAGTATGTTCATGAGGTTGAGAAGTTTGCAGGCTCAGGTGCTTCGCTTAGTTACAGTGAATTAGGTTCTGAGTGAGGGGGAAAGGATGCAGTATCACTCATGACAAGCTAGGGAAGGCCTGACGGAAGAGGTGGGTTTTCAGGAGGGATTTGAAAGTTGGAAGGGAGCGCAGCAAATGTATCCAGGGAGGGAGTTCCAGGCATGCGGGACAGTAAGGGAGAAGGGGCGAAGACATTTAGAGAAGCAAGGCGTTCTCAAGCAGGCGAGGGTTGGGGCAGAGGATGAGCAAAGCTCCCGGGCAGGAGCATGGCAGGATACAAGAGCGGAGAGAGATGGGGGAGCAAGGCCATGAAGAGCCTTGAAGGTGAAGACCAGGAACTTGTGCTGAATGCGTTCCCATAGAGGGAGCCAGTGCAGGGCGGAGAGGGGCTGCTTCCATCACCACAGCTTCCCACGACTATGCTCAAGCAGCTTCCCAAGAGCTGGTCCGTCTGGTCAGCCTGATATGTGTTTGGGATTGCCCTTACTGGCGATCTGGAACATGTACCAGGTATAACATCTGATAATACTGAAATAAAGGGGAAAAAAACATACAAAACCCATGGCTAGTTGGAAACTGGCACTGTGATAAGCAGGGACACTGCATTTCCCCCATTGCTGTCATGGTCTGGGTACATGGATATATTACACACACACCTTTCTCCTGGATGTTTGCTGTTACATCCTGAACTTTCTGCGTGTCTAAATCACTCACCCGGATCTTAAACATCCGGATCTTTGAACTTCTGAGTACAAAATCTCCCAGAACTTTCGTGTGTAAAATGTTCTCCTGGTAAACTGCTTTACTCCAGGCAGCTGTGATCACTTGATTTCCATGGCAGACTGTCACATCTACAGCTGCAGTTCCTTTAGGCTGCCTCGGGGCAGTGTTTATGTGAAGAATGCATCCAGGAACTGCCTCAGGGCAGTGGGTGTGTGAAAAATGAATCAGGAACTTACTTGTGAACCCAGAAGATTGAAAAATCTGGAACTTTAATGTGTGTGTAAAAATGCCCATTGTTACAGGATCAGGCATGAGTCCAGCCCTGGCAGGCAGTTAGTGCAGGCGTCTCAGCAGGAGGATCAGGTGAGAGCATGGTCTAGGTAGAGCGTGGGTCAGGAACTGCAGGTCAGGTAGCGCAAGGACAAGAATCCAAGGAGCAAGCAGTTATAGCAGACAGGAGTAGGATGGAGTGCAGAAGGTGGGGCGTGAAGAAGGTAGAGTCCGGAGGGGGAAGCAAGGAGGGGTGTACCGGGAAGGGACCAGTCGGGTAAGCCGCTCTGAGTTTGGCTTCTTCCCCCTATATATGGGAAGAAGAGGGAGTGTTGGGTGCTTCCTGTCCCACCTTCTGCGCATCATTCCTGGTTCTTATTGGCCAGGGCTGTAGCTGTCTCCTGGGCAGGGAAACAAGTGCTACCTGTAAGCCAGTGCTATTCCTGGTGGGAGGGCTGGCCTGCCTTGCTGGTGCTATGGAAGAACTTGTGTGTTCCCTGCTGCTGGAAGCCCCTCTATGGGCTACTTTCCTGGCTGACAGAGCCGGCCTTAGGATTTGCGGGGTCCGGGGTGAAAATAAAATGCGGGGCTCCTGATGGCCCCTCCTCCTTGGGGGCAACCTCTGCAGTGCCCTGAAGATGGTCATGTTTGGGGCCTCAATAAGAAGGAGTGGGGCCCTTACAATCTGTCCTGGTGAAAACAGAGGCCACTGTGGGGCCCTCAGAAAGAGCCCCACTCCTTCACCCGCCCCTGTGGTAAGGCCGGCCCTGCCGGTTGACAGTAGGGGAGTCGGAACTCCATTGTCACAAACAGCCCGGGTTCATTGTATTTCCCCTATTGGCGGCAATTGTCACAATTGTCGCCAGTGGAGAAAATGCAGTGAACACGGGTCCCGGTTCATAAGTAGCAGCATGAATTGTCCAGGATTCCTTGTTCTAAGAACTTTAGGTGCATGATTCTACTTCTGCTTGTTACGTGGTTGACTTCTACAAAATGACTAGTTATTGGTTTACTCTGTGGTAAACATGAGGAGAATCAGGCCTTAGCATTCAACTTTCCAGTGATGAAGGGCTGAAAGGAAGATACTGACTCCTAGGTAAATGTATGAGAGAACTAAAGGTGTTAGGGATAGATTTAGACAAATGGAACCCATTCTTGAGAAACAAATCACGTTAACAGGGCAATCCTTTGGCTGTTTAGCACCAGCAGTCACCTTTAGTGCCCGCAAGACTTGTGCCAGCCCTAGGAGCTCTACTCCCTAAATCATTTAGATGAATTAACAAAGCCTCGTCTCTGGGCCCGATCCTTACCCACATTGACCAGGCCCTCCAGGGCCACGAGGGCAACCAAGTGGGAGTCTCCTTCAGCCCTCCATCAGCCCCTGCCCAGCCTGGGTAAAGGGCAAAAGCACCATTTTTTCTAACAATCAATGGAAGTAATACATCCAAGCTCTCCATCCCTTTTATTCCAGCACTTGGAGGTACAAGACTTTGATTTTCCCACCATTTCCTCCTGCTTCTTTTCTGGAAATGCTAAGGGGTCTAACTTTCCTGCAGCACCCTGCTTTTCCCGTTATGCAGATGGCATGTTTGTTCCTGAAGGCTCGGCCTTCTGCCCACACTTGGACGACATGCTGCACAACTTGGCTCTTAGCCCTAGCAATGCCATCCACTGCACAGTGTGTTTCAGCTTCAGCAGGATGGGCCCATATGTTCCTCCCACAGAAACGGAAAGGAGAACTTTGTTTTTCTAGGACTGTTCCCAGAGGAGGGGACCACTGCAGCAGCAATTTCCTAAAACCTTGCAAATGCCCCAGGAGACCAAAACTATCCACCCAAAGCAAGGGCTCATGGGAACAAGCGTGTGTGTAGATGCTGAACTTGTCAGAATTTTGTCTTCATTCAAAAATGACTGCAGCCTCAGTGAAGATGACCCTGTTAAGAAAACATGATGATGGGAGCCTAAGCTGGCAATGACTGGTTTTCCAATAGGCTCAGAATGGATTGATCTGAAAAGGTAAATACCAGCAGGATGCACCTCAGATCATACTATCCTACTGGCAGGATCCAGGGGTCTCAAACACCCCAGCAGGTTTCCAAAGCAAGAGCCTTGGGCTACAGCGCCACAGAGCCGCACTGGCAGAGCAGGGGAACTGCAGCCTTCAGAACTCTTGCCAGCCCAGTTCCAGTGGCCTCTCAACAGAGGGATAGCCTGCTGCTGCAGTCTGGTCTGGGTTTGGTCCATGCAGCCCCCACCCACAATTTTAGCATGTCCTGCCTAATAAACAGGCAGCCCCCCTGAGTATATATCACGCGCTTGTGGGCAGCTTCCACCGGGGCTGTAAGAGCGAGAGCAAAGAGAGGGGCAGAAAGCAGTTGCTCCTCTGACGCTCTAGGATTTCTGCCCTCGACTCCATGGTGTTGGCCGACCTGGATGCACAGAGGCACTGCATGTAACCTATGTGGACACATGGACACACGTTAACCCACATCCGCCCTCACTGCAGGATCCATGTTCTCCGAAACCCTGCCACGTGTGTGGGGGCCGTGTGTCTGGTGGGGGCGAAAACCTAATAAACGGGCAGGTGGACCCTGGTGTGAGCTAACGTCTCGTTTGTTAACACCCTATGTGTCTCTGATTGGCTGGAACTGCCTTACTTCCTGACTGGCCCAGATGCCCTATATAAACACCTGGAAGTTTTCTGAAAAATCAGGTTGTTTCTGGCTTGCTGCTGCTGCTGCTATGAACCTTGCCTTCTACTGGTTCCTGCTACCTGCTTTATTCTATGCCCTATGGTACTTTCCTTGGACTGATGGATCTGATATGGCTTCTGCTCATCCCACAGCACCGATACTTCTCAGACCTACTGGCTAGCTACTAACCTTTCCTTGTCTCGGATCATGCTACCTGCTTGCCTCCTGGCCTGAGACCTGTATGAACGGCGTCACACGGGTTTAGAACTCTGAACAGAACTGGGTGTTCATGACCCAGCCTAATGTACCCTGTGGACAGCAACTGGAATCCTACAAAAATGTATGATGCCTGTAGCAGGGTGGCACTCACAGAATCAAGGCCCAATAAATCACTGTCCCAGAGGTAATTAGCTCTCAAAGTCTCTATTCTCAGTGTCTCCACCTTCAGTCTCTTTACACACACACTGTCTTGCTCACAGGGGTTCCAAATTCCACAGTATAGGCTCCCAAAGTCCAGCAACCCCTTGTTAGCCCACCAAGCCCACTCTGGCCTACCCATCAGGAGCTGAGCTCTCTCGCAGCTCCTGTCGTCTCTGGGGCGCCACAATTTTGAGCCCAACTCTCCAGCTCTGGCTATCTTTCACAGGACTCGCAAGCTTCCTGAGGCCTGTGGGCAGCACTCACCTGTGTAGTGGTAGCTCTGGGCCCCAATAAGATCAAGTCCCTAAGAACATAAGAAGGGCCATACTGGGTCAGACCAATGGTCTGTCTAGCCCAGCATCCTGTCTCCAACAGTGGTCAGCTTTGGTTGCTTCTGAGACGTTCACAACAGGTCGCGACAGAGCGATCTACTCCTCTTATTCACTCCCAGCCCCAAACACTCAGACTAACAGAGCAACTGACTAACAGACCTATCCTCAAAGAATTTATCCAGTCTTTTAAAAACCAGTTTTGCTACTAACCTTTGCAGTGTCCTGTTGCAAAGTTACTGAGTGCCCACAGCTTCCCCATGGGGGTGGGAGGGGCTGCATTACAAGGGTTTAAACAGCAAGCATGGAGCAGTTGGTATGGGTTTACTTGCTGCACAAATCCTCCCCCCCGACGCATACTGGGAAAGCTGATACAGGGCGCTTGGTGTCAGCTTCCCCTGTGTGTGGGTGCGGAGTGTAAGAATATAAGAAATGCCATACTGGGTCAGACCACTAGTCCATCAAGCCCAGCATCCTGTCTCTGGAGCTTTGGGGAAGTACCCAACAGGTCATCATGGAGTGATCCATTCATTTTGACAGTCAGAGGTTACGCCCTTCAACCTACTTGGCTAACGGGTCATTAATGGATCTATCCTCCAAGAACTTATCCAGTCCTTTTTAAAACCCAGCTAAGCTATTGGCCTTGACCACATCCTCTGGCAACAGATTCTACAAGTTAATTGTGCACTGAGTGAAAAAAATGCAGCTGGGGGTTCCTAAAAGCATATTTAAATGTATAAATAAGTGGGCTTGTTTTCAGGCAGCTGAGCACCCTTTGTGGATATTCAGCACCTGTGAAAATTCACATGTAATTTATTTACTATTAGACTCCCACATTTCGAAAATCTTATCTTAACTAAACTTGCCCTCGGCCACACAGCAAGTCTGTTTCAGAGACAGGAATAGAACCCTACAGCCTTTGTTCTACCCAATAGTGCACAACCTAAACACCCTACACAAAGAAGGCGATGAAATGAAAAGAGCTGAAAAATGTGGCCGAACCAGAGGCAGATACCGCACAATGATATTCCACTAGGTTTCCTCTAAATATGTACAGCGCTCCAGGCAAGAGAATTAAATACAGAGCTATTTTCATTGCTGTGTGTTTAGCAAACAACTATCCTCATTATTTAGTTTTTAGCTTATTCTTTGCACATGTTCTGCTTTTCCAAAGGCAGCTTAGTTTGAAAAGGGTGGGAGGGGAGCACAACATAGTATTTAAAGGGAAACAAATCAACTTCAAGGCCAGGCTTCAGTCTGAATCATTTTACCTAGCCCTGGAGATTGCTACAATGGAACAAGGAGCAAACAAAAGGTTTTTCAGTGTATTCGCCCTGGGCATTTGGCAGCATTCTGTTCTACTGTTTCCCCTCCAGACTCAGCCGTTCTCCCCTTTTTATTGTGTGGTTCCTTCCTCCAGCAGCAGCCGGGGAGAGAAACATTTTTAAAAGAGGGGGAAACCCTGCCTAAGTTGTCGCGAGGACTCAAGGGGAGCGAGCGACAGGATCTCATATTGCTTAACTCGTTTTTCAAAGACAGACAAGATGCCCCAACACTGGACGGCACGGTCCCACTTTTGTCCAGTACCTTGTGCTACATGATATATTACATCTGTTTCCTAGCGTGACTGCAGCCCACCACCTCGTGCTGATCGACTGAACCTCTCAAGGCTAGACCTGCTGTTTGGAGGCTAGATTTGACACCCATCTGCCAGGGCTGGTTAAAGGCTAATGAATCAATTCGACCACAATACCGGATGATGCTCCGGGCAAATGACTCTGCTGGAGCCTGCATGGGATGGGGTTGGGGTCTCTCTGCTGCTCCCCCTCCAGAACGTCCGTAACTCAGTTTGCCCACTTACAGGCTGCTTTTACACAGTCTTAATACCAGCATTAACCCCTCTAAATCCAGATTGTAGTTGATCGTGTGAATTGCCATGCCGGCTTACATCACTTCTGCTTCCTGGTTTTTAACTCCTGTTTCCTGGTGACATTGTTTAACATGATTTTCAAGGATTTATCTAATTCAGCATGAAATAATACCGGAATAATGATCATGTGAATGACTAGTCTGGTATTAAGCCACTCTCACCATGGAGAATTACAGGTAGAGCTTTTATGTCCCCTCTACCCAACGTCTCTATAGTATTCTGCAGACTTGGGTGGCAAATGTCACGGGTAGGCATTTACAGCAGAGAAGGCTCTGACAAAATGCTACCCGTGCTGCCTCCTCTGACCCTGCAGTGGAGGGAATCCTTCACACCCATCTGCTCTAAGGACCTATGACCGCAAGTGACATAGGCAGAGCAAGGACATTGGGAGGAGCGGGGTTCACAGCTGCCCACAGAGCATCCAGAAAGCAGAGCAGAAGAAGGCTCTGAAATTCAATTGCACTGTTTGTGTGGCAGAATCCAGTTCCCTTTGGAACTCCCGTTTGTCTCAGCTCTCTACACAAATACAGAAACCGATCTGGAAATCTGATAGAAAATCACTGTGTATATGTAAAAATGGCTGCCATGGGCGTTCCACACGAGCGTGGCCATGTTTCAAAATGGCGTCGGCAGTGTTGGTGCCATTTTGGAAAATGGCAGCTGGTCTGCACATGCTCAGCCAGCATCCAGGCATGGGCAGACCAACTGTCATTTTTCAAAATGGTGCCAACGCTGCTGACGCCATTTTGAGAAATGGCCGCGCATCGGCCAGGACACTGGCTACTTGGGACAGACTCATTCTATGGACGTTATCAGGCGTTACATTAGCTACTGGTTTCAAATGTGCAACTCTTTGTTCTATGTGCCTGTGACCTGAACCAGGCCTGCTATGTGCTTGCTCTGCATGAAATTTCCATTGGTTTTAATGGTAAATTGTCCTGCCGGGCTCCTCTGTGCTGATCAACCAGCAAATCTGGCACCATTAACCTTTGTTATCTTGCTTTTGACTAGCCAGTATCAATCTTTAAGTAAACATAGGGTTAAAATACTCAGCATTTTCTCAGCTGCCTCCTGTGGGCCCTATGCTACATCATGTTTATCTTTCATCTAGTCAAGGCTGTTATGTGAAGAAATCTTATCTCTACTCCCAAGAACACACGTACACACGGAATCCATAACCACGATGGACTGCATGTTTGCACATATCTTGATCCTGTCCCAAACATCCTGGCGTGTTACTCTCCAAAAGCCCCCTGAGAATACAAAACCCACAGGCAAACTCAGCCCTGGAGTAGCTCCACGGACTTACATCAAGGGATGAATCGGCCTCATACAAGTAGAGTATCATCCTGAAAGATGCTGAGCACTCTGGCCTCCATCCAACAAAGCATTTAAGAATTTAGGGATGGGTGCATCTCATTGAAGCCAACGGGATTCTGCACGTGTGGAAGTGTTTTGGTGCCAAAGTGTTCTGTACCATGAAGGATAGATGCCCGACTGTGTTGCCAAAAGACAGGAAAAGTCTGATAGTACACAGTACGGACGTGCACGGTGCCTTATCACAAACTGATAGACACAGAATCATTAACAAGAAAACCTTAAAAAGTCATAACTTTATTTTGATTCTGAAAGTCTCTCTTTTCAGGCTTTCAGAACGCGCCTCTTAAAAACCCCGCAACTCCAGCTGCCGCCAACAGGCAGCACGTCACTTCTGGCCGCACGGGGAGTGTTTACACGCTCCCCGCGTGGCTATTCTCTGAACGCGGGGCTCAGGAGGCGCTTCTAAGTGCCTCATTTGAAAGCGGCCTTAGAAAGGTTCTATCCTAGATTGCAAGCCCCTCGGGGCAGGGGCCTGTCCAATTTAATGATTGTTCAGTGTCAGGTACATTTCTGGCATCTGTGGCTGCCCTACAATTATGGAACTCCGTCCCCTTGGACATTCATCTAAGCCTGAGCTTGCTCATCGTCCAGAAGTGATGTAAGACCTTTCTCCTTGGGCAGGCATTTGGCAGGCAGGGATAGGGTTGGGTGGGATTGGGTGATGGGAGAGGGGGGCTACGGAAAGTGTTGGGGGGTAGCTAATAGGATTTTGTAGATGTCTTTGTAAATTTTTTATGTTGTAAGCCACTCTGAGCCTTAATGGGAAGGGCAGGGTAAAATTTGAATAAATAAACAAACAAAGAGAAATAATAAATAACAATAAAATAAATAATAGTATTCTCCTGCAGTTGGGTCTTGGTACTTGCTAAGGGTGGCCACTTTGTACCAGAAATAAATGCCTCTCCGTTCAGCTAGAGGCTAGTAGCTCTTGCCCCATGGACCATAGCTGTGAACTGGCTGTGAAACTATTTACACTAGGGAAATGGGGGAGGGGAGGGGGGGGACCCTCTCTGTCAATACAGCTGGTCAGGTGAAGTGTGTTTATTTAATTTATGAATTTATATCCCGCTTCCTCCTGCACTCAGGCAGTTCCCATCATCATAAAACATACACTAACCCTCCCCCCCTATAAATAACAATAATACAAAATGCATAAATAAACATTAAAACAAAATCCAGTCCCATTTCAATAGCGGTGTATAAAACCCCACCCAAGCCACCCTTAACCCTCCCCTCCACGAAACGCCTGGCAGAAGAGCCAGGGCTTACACTGGCGGCGGAATGTAAAAAGACTTAGGCTAAGGCAGACCTCTGCCGAGAGAGAACTCCGCAGCATCGGAACAGCTGCCGAGAATGCCCGGCTGTCGGTCCCCACCCGTCTATAGCAAGCAACCTCCAGGGGGGCCGTCCCCGACGACCGCAGAAGCTGCCCAGGGGCCCAGGAAGTGAGGCGGTCCCTCAGACAAATAGGGCCCAGACCGTTTAGGACTTTAACACCAGCACCTTGAATCGGGCCCAGAAGACTATAGGCGGCCAATGCAGTGCCCGGAGCACCAGCATAATATGCTCCCAACAGCCCATCCTGGTGAGGAGATGGGCCACAGCATTCTGCGCTAGCTTCAGCTTCCAAACCGTCACCATGGGCAGCCCCACACAAAGCACATTACAATAGTTCAGCCTCGAGGTGACAAATGGACAGATGGCAAATGCATGAACGGTTTCTGTGCTGGTCGCCGCCTCTGTGCCACTGCTGTTCCTTCCCACCTCCCAGTCATTCGTATTTCATTCAATTTAACTCTCCAGTCTTGCTGTCCCCTTGCTTTATAGGGGAGAGCTACAGCTAGCTGAGCTGAGAAAGATAACCGAGGGCCACACTCTGCCCTTGCGTGTGCAACAGGAGCTGACCCAGAACAGAATGGAAGCCGCTTGTGCAGGTGTTCAGAGGGATTTCTCTGGGCAGATGGTTGGGGTGTGGCAGGTCCTGCAGGGGGCTGGACTAGATGGCCCTTAATATCCCTTCCAGCCTTGTGACTCTATGACAAAGGGAAAAGCCGGCCCTGGGTTACTTGTTCTCTAGCCCAACTAGAGGATACATTTATTACTCCTTATTCTCCAAAACCTGCTCTGAAGTAGGGCAAATGAGCTGCGTGATATGAACACAGACTCCACGAGGCAGAATGGGAGCAACCTGATTGACAGCATGTGGATTACCGGGAACGCTGCCGTCCGGCCTACGTCTATCAGGCAGATACTGCGCAGCCCTTTCAGCCGCCAGGCGTGGAAATGGAAACGGAAATGCCGCATTGACCCCAACAAAGGATTCTGAAATGCTGGTCCTGGCTCCACCACAGACTGCTTCTGTGGACTTGGGCAAGTCACATAACTTCTCAGTAACTCATGAGCCCCCGTTTGTTAAATAAATAAAAAATAACCCTCTATTTAGTCAACATGCTGCCAGGGCTACCGAGTTAATTTTCTGTGAAGTGGGGAAGGGACTGCCCCCTCATTCTGACCTGGCCCATCCCACTGCGGAGTCCATCAGCCCTTCCCCTTTGTGGGGCCACATGGCCCCACCTCATAGGGAGCATTGTGACACCAGAGCCCTTCAAAAGGAGGGGGGCAGGAGCCCTCTCTTGCCTCCCCCAAATCCTGGTGGCACCCATATGGCTACCCACTAATTCTGGGTTGCTGGAGACAATTTCTGTGAGAACTTGATCAAGCGCAGTCAGTTCAGCAAACATTGCTGTGATCACAGCCGCACCGAATTCGTGGGGCCCTGGCTACCATCCTAAAGCCTGAATGGAATTGTTAAGAATGTTAAAGCCAAAAAGGACCCATCTGCACATACAAGGTTTCTCCTCAGGCTGAAGGAATGCAAGTGTGGCCTTTCCGTTATCTCTGTCAGTGGAGCTTGATTATCTTCTCTCTCTAATTCCAGTTCACACTCTGCCACGCAGCAGTTTCTTATTATGGATGTGCTGCTGACACAGGCAGGAACTGATTAGATAGTTAGGCATGGGCCTTAAAAAGTTCTTATTAAATAAAGACCTTCATTTTTCATGGCCCTTTTCTTCTGCCAGAGGCTCCATCCCTTATAATTCGCCCTCTGCCTGTAGCCCAATTTCTTCTAGTTACGGAGCAAAACCAAACAAAGCCTCCCGCCATTTTAATGCTTGTCAGTCCTGTCCAACCTTCCTCCCTGGTGATAGTGAGCTAGTCATAACCCTGCCCCCCTCCTCCTAATCCTTCCAGGAGCCGAAGGAATGCTTCCCTCCCTCCGTGCCACGTTCATGCCAACCGACCCGCTACTTGTAATCAGTGGGTTTAACTATTGATTTATTTCCATTTGTATTCCGCCCTTTCCCAAAGGCGTAGAGTGGAAAACAAAGTGTATGTAAACCACAGAGAAAGTAAAAGAGATTGAAAGCCCAAACTGTAAATAAAAATTCCCATTTAAAAAAACAAACCAAAAAAACAGACTCCCAGAACCTATCCTTGCCTGACAAATGCCTGGCAAAACAAATAAGTCCTACACTGCCTCTGGAAAATACTCAGGCTGAGGCAAACCTCCTGGGGGAAGGAGTTCCAAAGCTGTGGAGCAGCTCCTGAGAATACTTCTCCGAACCCCCTTGTCGCACAACCTTGGTGCAGTGACGGGACCTGCAAGAGGGCACCCCCAGTTGATTGTAGGAATTGCAACGGGACATGCGAAAGTGCCAGTGTAAATGCAAGTGCCGTGAACTCACTGGGGGGCCTTGGGTAAATCACCATCTCTCAGCCTCAATTCCCCATCCGTAAAATGGGTATAATAATGACCTACCTACCAGGGTTGTTGTGAGGATAGTAAGGTACAGTTTGATCACTAGAAGCATTTTATAAATGCTAAATGATGATAATATTTATTTAGCACACATCTTTTACAGAGATAGAGGGTGACTTTGAAGGGATTCGTGCTTCAGCTTTTCTGAGGGCGTGGGTGGGAAGTGGAGATTGCATGCACTAGGATACACGAAAGCAGGCCAGGGCAGGCTCTCCTGCACCTGGAGCATCCTCTGCTGGTGAGCCCCTAGAGTGGCACTGCTGGGGGCTTTGTTCCGTCTTCCCACACAGCAGTCATGCCAGTCACTGGAGGACAACAGACAGTGGGAGATGCTAGAGTAAAAACAGTTAATAAATGAGCTATTACTGTTTAAATGCTTTCAGCTGCCTCCGGGGATTGCCGCTGGGTGGTAAACAGAACTAAATTTTGGCTTCACTGGCAGGTGGGGATTGAGGGGACGCTCACAAAAAACTCTGCCAGCAGGGTAAGCAACCCAGACCGACACCCATGCCAACTTCCCTGCGGGGGATGGGGGTGTTGGGAGATTGGGATTTGGGGCACAAGCAAGTCTGTGCAGCTCAACCCTGCAGCACAGGTTTGCTTGCAAGCGCTGCAGTCCCCTCTCTCACAATGCACTGCCCCTCATGGGCAAGGCAGCAGAAGCTACACTGTGTCCGCATCTCCTGGGGTGTGTGGCTGGAGATGGGAACTGTGCAAAGTCACCAAGGACAAATCCCATTTGCTTCCTTGACTTTCTCCCGCCGCCCCCTGCCCCCTCCCAACTGTTTAACCTCCGGAACCTGCTCTTTAAAACTGTGCCTTGGAAGGATTTTCTGAGGTGCCGAGTGACATCATAAAACGGCGGTGGGGACCCTTTTCCCACGCAGGGGCCACTTTGAAAATTAGTACAAGCTCCAGGGGCCGCATAGATGTTGGGGGAGGAGGTGCAGTCAAAAAAAGGAAGGGCCATATTAGGGGTGAGCGGCTCAGATTCATATCAATACGAATTCGTATTGCTAAAGAGCGGGGGCTGAGGCAGTCGCCCTGGGGTATGATTGTTCCTGGTTAGTTTACCCCCAACGTGTAGCTGTTCAGGGAACTACTCCTATCCCAAACCTTAATGACCCCCCACTGTTTGCTACTGCAGGGGAGCAGTCACCCAGTTACCTCCAGGTAACTTACCCCCGGGGCAAAGTACCACACACAATCCAAAAACGAGCACTGGGCCCATGTCTGAACAGGCTCTTACTGTACTAAAGCCCTGCCCTTCCAGAGAGGCAAGAGAATTTGACAGCCCTTAACAACTCCTGAGGGGAAAATACTGTGGACGGATTCTGCGCTGTATCCTTCAAGGCCGCATGCTTATGGTTGAGACTTTTTGCGACAGCCCCATACCCCGCTGTGCATGCTGTTGTGCACGACAGCAGCAGTCAGAGCCTTCAGGCTGGGCCTAGCAGTTTGGCTGGCAGCAATTCCTGCACTTATGGGAAATTATGCACCAATATCATCGCCGCTAATGTAAGCCAACAAACTCTAGAAGGTATGGCTATAAAAGCATGAGGGCTTTTAACACCGGCACATGGTTGGCAGGATTAATTTGCTCTGGCTGTAATTTACTTCCCGTTAGGGACTGTCTAGGCTAGATAAGCTTTGCCAAGTGTACACTTTGATGCAGGTTGCCTGCCCCTTGCGTTTATTTTGAATGTATAGCCGGCCCTTTCCTAAAATTGGCTCGGAGCTGCCATCCCTCATCCAAACTACTGGTTTCCTGTAGAAGAAGCATCGCCCTGTGGGACTTATCGCTAACCTCACCAGCCTGCCCCAGAGTCCCCCGCTCCTGGAAATGGCTTTGTCCCTTCTCCCATGCAGCTCTCTATGCCTGGAACCCCGGCCCTGAACACATTTGTTCTGCTTTCTCCGTCCCAACCTTCAAATCCCTCCGGAAAACCTACCTCTTCCATCAGGCTTTCCCTAGCTCCTCATCCCCACAGACTGCTCACTGATGCTTCCTCTACTGTCCTTTCATTCAGGGTCTCTCCTCCCTGTAACTGAGCTGAGCACGTGCCTCTGCAACTCCTCGACTCCATGAATGTATCCCTGTCTCTCCTGATGTTCCCCTCTTCCTTGTCTCCCGAATTGTAAGCCCCTCGTGGCAGGGACCTGTCTCTATCTAGTGACTCTACAGTACCAGGTACATTGCTGGCACTATATAAATACTTAATAAAATAATAATTAATAATAAACTTGGCTACTTTACTCACTGTTATTTTGTGTAAATGAAACCTTGGTTGTGAAAGCTGCACTGTGTTGATCACAGGGTAGCAGACCACTGACAACGCGGGGCACCAAGGGGTAACAGTTTTACCTTTCTACCTGATCAACATCCCACCGATTGATCAGTGTCTCCTCTCCACGTGCTCAATGCCAGCCCCGCTAACATGTCAATCCAATACAAAAGGAGGTTTAGGCTGCTGCCGATAATAGGCTCTGTTTTTGCATATACCTACTGCATGTACTTTGCTCAGTCTGCAGTTCTAACTCCTGAGTTGCCGGACTAAGGACCCCGTGAAGCCCGAAAACTTGCACACCTCCACCAACTGTAGTTGGCCCAGTAAAAGAGATCACTGTACTACTTTGCCTCGAATGTCTATAAATAGGTTCAAAACACAATAGCACCACAAGGTTCCCTGCTTAAATAGTCCCTTCTCAGCTCCTAATTTTTTCAGAGTGGTTTATTTATAAGAGATTTCAGATGCTAAACTGCTCTTTGCTGCATCCAGAAGTCAATCAGTTGGTTCCACAGCTTTCACATACCACTGTCCCCTTTGATTCCACCCCCCCACACCCCCCAGATCAAGGTGATCTATTTTTAGCAGAGAGGCTGGTGTAAGTGAGGAGTTGCTATAGTGACAGTTAGCTGATACAAACCAAGTCCTGCTGCAATTCCTCAAGCTAGTAAATGAATCCAAATGCCAGTCTAAGTGGGGCAGCGATTCAGGGGCACCCAAACTTTGCTCAGCTGAGTGGCTGCAAGCAGAGCCTGCCAGGATCCTACCCACCCCCTTCCAGCCCCCAGCACCACACAGAATTGGCACAAAATGGAACAGAATGGAGTTGGCCTTGGATTCACTTCAGTGGAGCGTGATGCAGACCACACAGGGTCTAGTGTGCTCTCGGTCTGAGCAGAGGCTGAAACAAGCTGAAGGATTCAGTGTCGTCTACTCTCTTCTGTACTGAATGTCCAGGACCAGATCCTGGTCTCCTTCAAGGGTGACTTACACTGTCTGGGTGGGTCAAAGCAGGGGTAAAACCAGCTGAGCAGACCATCCAAGGATTCCCCTGGCCCAAAAGAATTCTTTATAGGACTTGAAAAGTTAGCTCTGCACCAGCTACATGCAGTGTACAGGGGGTGGTGTTGCAGGGGAAAGGGTTGTAGACAGAACACCTTTGCACTCCACTGCCTTGGTGTAGAGGCTCGCAGCCCAACTAGTCCCGTCGGGCCTGGGTCAGATTGGATGCATTTTGCCCAAGGCTCCCTGTGTGAGGCCCCACATGGTATCATGGTGACATCATGGGGCACCGTAGATGATGGGAGAACATCTTAGCTCCACCCTTCTTCTGGAGAAGACCTACCCCTTGCAGAACACTGTGATGTCACAGCGCATGGGGGTGGAGCCATATTGGGCCCGGGGCGCCCCCCCCCGACACAAACGTTTCTCCTGGGAGAGTAAAGCGCCCCACAACACCTCTCCACCATCCTCTTCAACTTATCCTTTCTATTTGCTTCCATAAAGCTTGGCGCCGATCATTTCTTCCAACTTGGGTTCATGCCCTCTGGAACATGAACCTGAGTCTCTGACACACATCAACCTCCCACCTTATTTCAAGTCTTAACTGAAACGGTCTCTTTCTTCCCTTGCCTATAACTCTTCCACGCATCTCATTATCATTTAAATATATATATATATATATATTTATATTCTGCTCCCTCCTGCTAAAGCAGCGTGGGGCGGCTTACAACACACTAAAACATATAAAAATAAATATAAACAGTAAACACCCCTAAAAGGTCAATAAATAACAATATAAAATCAACAGTAAAAACCCAAAGGCAGAGCTAACCTGCCCCAACCCAACCCCTCCTCCATAACCTGTCTCTCTCGCCAAAGGCCCAGCGGAACAGCCAGTCTTTCCACTGTCTTCGTAAAAAGGGGAGGTCTGGGGCCAGGCGGACCTCTGTCGGGAGGGAGTTCCACAGCCAGGGTGCGGCCACCAAGAATTCCCCCTCTCATCATTCGCACCCGAGATACCTGGGGAACTTCAAGGAGGGCGCTCCGAGCCGACTGTAGGGGCCGATCCAGGATCGGGGGGGGGGGGGAGGCAGTCCTGCAGGTAGGCGGGGCCCAGGCTGTTTAGGGCTTTATAGGTCAAAAACAAAACCCTGAATCGTGCTCGGAAGACTATAGGCAGCCAGTGCAGAGAACGGAGCACTGGTGTAATGTGCTTGTGGCGACCCATCTCGGTGAGGAGACAGGCCGCTGCATTCTGTACCAGTTGGTCTCCAGACCATCACCTAGGGTAGTCCCACATACAGTGCGTTGCAGTAGTCCAGTCTTGAGGTAATGAAGGCATGGATGATGGTGGCTAGGTCAGAGTCTACGACATATGGCCAAAGCCGTCGCACCAGATGTAACTGGCGAAATGCGCTCTTCACCACAGCCACCACCTGGACATCCAAGTGGAGCTGCGGGTCCAGGAGCACCCCCAGATTACGAACCTGAGGGACCAACCCCCCCGTTGGTCCCTCAGGTTCGTAATCTGGGGGTGCTCCTGGACCCGCAGCTCCATCAATGATGGGTGCTACCACTCCCTCGGCCCCTCCCATCAACTCCATCTTGTTAGGATTCAGCTTCAGGCGGCTCACCCTCATCCTACTATTGTCTTCAAGAGAGTCTGAAGAATCTACGTGAGGGATAAGTCTACATAGAAAACTATAAAGGAACTGAGGAGCAGTGCTATAAATGATTTAAAGAGAGAGCTAGTGGCAAAGCATATCTGCTCACCTGTTCTTTGTTTAAATGCCCTGTTAGTCTGCTTTTAGGGCGGGTCTGCTGCATCTTGGATTCCACAGCGGGAGTTTAGCAATCGCTTTGCTTATAATAATCAGGGCCCCGAATAAAACGCGGTGCCACGAATAGTGGTTTTTACACGGAATCTGGGCCACAGGGAAATTCCCTGCAGACTTTCCCTTGCCGGGCGAGATCAAAGCACGCGTGCCTCTGATTGACAGGTGCCATCACTGCATGTGAGCCAAGCACCATGTGGAAGCCCTGGTGCAGCAAGAGCCCCAACTGTTATTAATTAATTAATTATTATTATTATTATTATTCACAAGCATTTATATAGCACCAGCAATGTACCTGGCGCTTTACAAAGTAATTGAATAGACACGGTCCCTGCCCTAGGGCTTACAATCTGAGACCGGGGGTGGTGGGAAGGGGGGAACGAAGGAAGGGGAACAGAGGGAGAGACAAGGAGTGTAACATTCACGAGGATGCGAGGTCCCAGGTGCATGCGCTTGGCTTGGTTACATCAACTGCTTAGGGTTCCTGCTACTGCTGCTGCAATGCTCCTCCCGCTACAAAGCGGGCCGGGGTGAGTTGGCCATGGGCCCCAGAGGGTTGGGGGTGGGGTGACAACCCAGCCAACTCACCCCGACCTGCTCGGCAGTGAGGGAAGCACTGCAGGCTGCAGCAGGAACCCCGGCACAGCAGGAGCCCTGAGCGCTTGGGGTTCCTGCTACCACCACTGCCTACTGTGCCTTGGTCCCTTCTGCCTCTTGCAATGCTTCCCACCCTGCTGCGTGGGCCAGGGTGACTTGTCCCTGGGCTGGAGCTGGCCAGGATGGGGAAGGAGGGTTGCCAGGGCCCGGAGAATTTTGAAATTTTTCCTGCCTGTCAGCGACTAGGAGAATGCACAGCAGAAGCCAAATCTTGCCCTCTGATGTTTGAGCAGTCTGGAGCAGAGGTGATCGGAATCTACTTCTTCATTAGTACCTGCGGCAGCATGGTACAACACCTCTGTAGCCCTCCCGCTACCTATCACTCCAATACCGTTTGGTTCTCGCAGGGGTGTGGCCTGCTATTAACTGCAAGGATGGGGAACCTCAGGCCCGGGGACCAAATGCAACCTGTCGCTAAGTGTGTGGGGTTTTGGGGGTGGGGGCATCTCTGCAGTTCCTAGATTTGGCCCATGGATCCAGGCACTGCCCTCTTAGCCAATAAACTCTGCCTCTCACGCACCCAAATACCTCGCAACATTCCAAGTGCATAAAGGGGGACAAACGATTTCCTGCTTCTCCTTCCACTTAGTTTATTGTCATTTTTTAAAAATTTATTTATATAAAATGTATATCCTGTCCCACCTGCCCACAGGGCAGCCCGGGGTGGCGAACAACAGTATAAAAAACAATAAAACAATTTAAAACCATTAAAAATATACAATACAGGAGAACAAAAACCTGTCATTCCATCATCTCCCCAGCCTAGGGTGGCCATACCTCCCCTTTAAAAGAGGACACTTATGAAAAATTCAGGTTGCAGGGCTGCACTGGTTCCAGTGCAGCCCTGCATCATGTATTTTTCATAAGCATCCTCTTTTAAAGGGGAGGTATAGCCACCCTACCCCAGCCCCCGTTGTCCTTTCAAGGGCTTTTCCTGGGAGGCAACCAGGAAAGAGGTGCCCGAAGCGAATACCGACCCCTTTTGTGTCTCACCTGAAAGAGGAACTTTGACCCCCTGGAAGAGGGACAGTGGGATTCAGCACCCAAAAAGGGATGGTCCCTCCTAAACAGAGACTGCTGGGGAGGTATGTAACAGCCAGGACAATTTGGAACCCCAAATTTCTTCCACATTCAGGTCCTTCACCTTTCCTCAGTTCTGAACCAGAATGGTGAAAGCAAACTGGTAAAAAGTAGCTCAGTTTAAACAATCCTGGAATTAGTGAGCCAACAAAACTAACACAAAAAACAGAGCCCATACCAACATGCTTTGAACTGTGCTTGTCAGGGGCTTGCTGAAACCGTGAACCGGAGAATCAGTGGTCCAAAACCACTGACTTCTAGTGTAATGAAGTACCCAATGCAAATATTGCTTACTCACGGGATTCTAGGGCAAAGCCATGTTACTATTGGTGAAGAAATTAATTTAGCTCCTTCTGAACACGTTTGTGATATGGATGCATGAACAGGGTTCTATAAACAAAGCAAGGGATGGTAAAGGAAACTTGATTGAGAGATTATAGCTCTTAAAGCAACCATTCATCTGGAAGTAACAGGTCTTGAAAATTACAAATGAAAAGAAAAAAAAAACCCAAGGAACTAGAGTAATAGCCACAAGCTCTAATGACTCATTCGTTATTCATTTTAATTAATGATGCTTCCATGTCCAGGGAGAGGAACCTCAGACCCCGTGGCCAAATGCAGTCTGTGGCTAGTTTTTATTTGGCCCCTATCCAGTTCCTGGATCTGCTCCCCTGGATCCAGTTCCTACCCCCAAGCACTGAAAGACTGAGCTCAGCGAAAAGGGACAGAGATAAGGGGGGATGCACCCAAGGATAGAGGACAGATTCATGGCACAGATCCATGATCTGGATCCTTCTCTTCCTGAGTTCACCCCTTAAGCATCCCTGTCCTCAATTTCTATCTGGCCCTCGGAGCTTCTACTAATTTTCTAAGTGGCCGCCGAGAGAAAAAGGTTCCCCCACCCCTGTTCTTGAGAATTGCTGATGGGAATATCCTTGCCTTAGTGACCCGGAACAAACTAGTTGCCACTGGTATAGAAAATGTACTACTTAAATCACAGTGTAGTTCCTGATCTTCCAGAGTGCAATGGGTATGATACATAGGTCCGTTCTGGCTGCCAATGCAAGAAAAATACACGGACCAGAACACGAACCTAAATGTCCTAGGGATTGGCTTTGACATATTGACATGATACGGATGTCGTATTTTGTCGTACTGACAGTTTGATCATTTGAATAGAGGGCTGCTGTGGAAAGTCTCCTCTAAACAGAACTGTCTGCAAACGTTTGCCAACACCAGCCAGCAGTTTCATGAAGGGATGATGGGATGATTGCCAACCGATGGCAATTCATCTGAGTGTCAGTGGTCTGGCTGGGCGTAACCCGAGTTCAGGTAGGTCCTCACAGAACAGAGAGGATGGGTCAAGGTCGTGGTCAGGCATCAGCAAGGGTCAGTTCTCAAGGCAGATAGGCATTCACCAAGCAGAGAAGGCGTATCAGGATCGATGTCAGTCACAAGCAAGGGTTGGTTCCAAGAGGCAGTCCGAGGGGGCAGGCAGGTGCCTAGGGATCCGGTGGTGAGCAATTCCCATTGTCTAAGGACTGGATTGGATGAAGCTGCCAGGAGCCAGTGTGGGAAGCACAGGAGGCAGGAGCAGAGTCAGAAGGCATAGGTCAGTGAGGGAACCCAGACAGAGTGGAATGTAGGTGACAGAGGCCAGGGAAGGAACCCAGGGGCTGGAGCAGGATCAGGGATCAGAGATGAGAAGCAGTGAGCCAGAGCAGAGGATCCACGCAGTTGGCAAGCCAGGGAGGAAATGTCTGTCTTCCCCTTATATAGGGGAAAGGCTTGGTTGGTTGGGGCTCTTCAGTTTGGAGAAGAGACAACTGAGAGGAGATATGATTTTATAACATCATGGGTGGTGTGGAACTAATAAACAATACCTACCCTCTTAGTTAGTACTAGAACTAGGAGACACTCCATGAAACTCATGGGTGGCAAGTTTAAAACAAATTTAAAAATATATTTTTTCACTCAGCGTATAATTGGGTTGTGGAATCTACTGCCAGAGGCTGTGGTAAGGGCCAGTACTATTAAACAATACCTACCCTCTTAGCTAGTACTAGAACTAGGGGACACTCCATGAAACTCATGGGTGGCAAGTTTAAAACAAATTTAAAAATATATTTTTTCACTCAGCGTATATTTGGGTTGTGGAATCTACTGCCAGAGGCTGTGGTAAGGGCCAGTACTATAGCTGAGTTTAAAAGAGGTTTG
>QEPC01001738.1:3005505-3027479 GCA_003113815.1 Sphenodon punctatus
CCAGAGTCTGGGGGTGATATTGGACGCAGACCTCTGCCTGGAGCGGCAGGTGGAGGCAGTCGCTAAGGCTGCCTTCTGCCAGTTGTATCTGGTGCGGAGGCTGCGTCCATTCATCTCCGGCCCAGACCTGGCCTCCCTCATCCATGCCTTCGTCACCTCGAGGCTGGACTACTGCAATGCGCTCTACATGGGGCTTCCCTTGTTCCTGGTTTGGAGGCTGCAGCTAGTGCAGAATGTGGCAGCCTGTCTCCTTACGGGGACGGGTCGTCGGGAGCATATTACACCAGTGCTCCGGACTCTGCACTGGTTGCCAATAGCGAGCCGAGCCAGGTTCAAGGTTTTGCTGTTGATCTATACGGTCCTTCACGGTCTGGGCCCCTCGTACCTCAGGGACCGCCTCGCCCTCCGCGCCCCAGAGCGGCTCCTGTGGTCCACCGGGGGTGCCTTCCTGGAGTAAAGCGGGGGGCCATAATGGAGAGGGCATTCTCGGTGGCCAGGCTGCGCCTTTGGAACTCCCTTCCGGAGGAAGCTTGCCTGGCCCCAAGTCTGTTGTCATTTAGGGGGTGTTGTAAAACCTGGCTGTTCGCCCAGGCCTTCGGGTTGGGGGGGAGGGTGGGTTAAGGTTTGTTTTTCTCCCGTACCCTGTTCAGTGTTTTAAATTCCCGGGGCCCTGTTTTAAAACATTCAAATTGTTTGATTATTTTAAATTGATTTTATACTTGTTTATGTTTTTACTATATTGGAAGCCGCCCCGAGCTGTTCGCAGGAGGGGCGGGGTACAAATTTTAGAAATAAATAAAATAAAATAAAATAAACTTCCTCCAATCCCAGGGATGGGGCAGCACGGCTTCCCCTCAACTCTCCTGCCTTACGTTAAGGCTCTGGCTCCATGGAGGTTCCAACGGATTTGGTGGCGGCAGCAATAGTAGCTCAGGGCGCACTGTTCCTGCTCCCTTGGACTCTAAAAGGCTCTGGTGGCAGTGGCAGTAGAACTGGCGGCAGGGCTATCTTGCCACAGACCCACGCTCAGGCGCTGCAGTCGAAGTGCCCAAGAGCCTCATGTGGCTTCTCAGCCGCCATTTGCCCAACTCTGAGCTATAGGATTTCATGTATTGTAACTCGCCCTGAGCCTTTGGGATAGGGCGGGAATAACAAATTTAAATAAATGAATAAATTCCAATGAGAAGAGAATCCTGGCAACAGAAATCAAATGGGCAAGGAAGCATGCTACCACTCAACCAGTCAATCCATCTAATGCATTTTGCTGCGACGTCCATAATGACAGTCTGAATGGAAAAGGATGGGTAATCACTGTAAAGTTGACACAGACAATCATTCTATCCTAAATTAGGACCTGCGTTATGCATGTGTGCAGCACTGAGAGCAGGGGCCTGATCTATTATCAAGTAGTTCAACAATGGAAGTATTCATTAATAGCATTTTCCCTACAATACAGGGAAGGTAGTGTGACCTCATTCACTTAATACTTACAGCACTCAGTCTATTCTCATTATTGGATAGAGGAGAAGGGTGAGAGCTGTACTGCCACACGTCCCCCTTATACGGTACAGTACGGCTTCTCTCTTTTTTTTTTTTAAGAGAGAGGTCGTAGTTGCCCTTCTAAGTGATTATGTATGGAATTTGATAGGGAGGAGTGCATGAACCCAGCTGCCTCACTCCCCCCTTATAAGGGGCAAGCTTGGTTTGTCTGTTTATTTGTTTGTTTTTGGTATTTCGGGGGTTGTTTTCTCTTGCTTTTGTTTTTGTAATTTTGTTTGCATATAATTTGCTGTAATTTTGTCTTATCTTAATTAAAAAAAATTTTTTAAATAAATAAGTAAAGTGTGTCCATTTTCCTGACAGCTCTCTCCCCGGCCGCATCCCTTGAATGTGACATATTCTCTCTTTTCTGCAACTTCCTATCATCCCCCACCTCCCTCCTCTCTTTTCCCAATCTCCCTCCTCTCTCTTCCGAATCACACTTCCTCGTTTTTCTTTCCCCATGAATTCTCCCCTGTCTATCCAAGTTTGCCCACACATGCTTGTTCCTAGTTTCCCCCAATCACACACACGTTGCCATGCCTAAAAGTATCAGTGATCAGGACGTATTTTTCTTTTAATTAAATGACAGTGGTCCAGTGTTGTGCATTGTGGCCTATTAAGACCAAATACTAGACTGCACAGTTAACCACTCATTGACCATTCTCCCATGCTTCCTCCTACACCTTAACTCCCTCCCCACTTAGCACATATGCTCTGCTCCCTCCCTCCTAAAACCTACCTCTTCTATCAGGCATTCCCTAGCTCCTCATCCCAATGTATTTCTCATTTATCTGTCTCCTTATGTTTTTCCTTCTACTAGCTCATCCTCCAGGATCCCCCTGCTCCCCTTGTAACTAAAGGTGCTTTTAGACTCTGCTTCACACGCTGTCTAAAGGCAAGACACCAGATGTGCAGGCAGAGAGCGCTGCCCAAACCTGGGGCACCAGCTGAAGGTGGAGCTGCGGTCTGTCTATTTGACCGACAGCCGCTGCAGCTCTGCTCTCAGTCAGGGAGAAACCACAGAGCTGTGGGCAGCAGCCTAGAGTGTCCAGGGGATCCGCCCGCAGCTCTATGGTGTGGAGGGCACCGTGCGGGTGGGCTGTGGGCCACGGCAGCTGCCAGGTCTGTGTAAACCTGGCACAGGCAGGGCTGCCCGCAAGGGACGCAGGGCTGGCCACCCTCGGAGCAGGTCCAGGGTCCATCTAAAGGCATCCTAAGCTAAGTCTGTGCACCTGCATCTTCCCAACTGTATGAATGTATTAAATTTCAGCAATGTAGATTTTGGTTCAATATTAGGAAAAACGTCCTAACGGTAAGAATTGTTGGACAATGACTTAAGTTGCCTAGGGAGGTTGTGGACTCTCCCCTTGCTTGGATGTTATCAAAATCTGGCTGGACAAACATCTGTCCACAATACTGTACGCTGAGGATATCCTACTCGGAGCAGGGGGTTGGACTAGATCAGGGGTGGGGAACTTCAGGCCTGGGGGCCCAATGTAGCCCATAGCTAGTTTTTACGTGGTCCCATTCCAGTTTCTGGATCTGGCCCCTGGATCCAGTTTGTTCCTTGTAGCACTAAAAGACTGAGCTCAAGGTAAGGGAGCAGAGATGAGGGCGTGGACACAAGGGCAGGGGACAGGTCTGTGGCACAGATCTATGAACTGGGTCCTCCTATTCTTGAGTGCACCCTTTAAGTGCCCCTGTGCCCAAATTCCATGTGACCCTCAGAGCTTGTACTAATTTTTACAGTGGCTCCTGGGAGGGAAACGTCCTCCCCACCCCCGGGTTAGATGACCCTCCCAATCCTACAATTCTATTATTCTGTCCCTGTCTCTTCCCTCTGTTCCCCTCCCTTGTCCATCCTAGACTGGAAGCCCCCGGCCCCCAGGTCAGGGACCCTGTTTCTGATTAATGATTGTTCATTAGGCACATTGTTGGTGCTATATAAATAATCATCATCATCTGAGTGCCATGCATGACAACTGGAGTCAGTGCATGGGCATTCTACGGCCGAGACTCTTATTGAAACTCCCATGGCCCTTTAACAGCAAGGCTGTCACCTGAGCCTGCCCAAACAGAGCTTCCCCCTGACCTCCGGGGTCATTAGGAGTTGTTCCAAACTTGGCACTCCTGAAAGCCACAGGCTGCATACATTACATGCAGCACAGAGATATGGAATTTACAGATCAGAGAACATCTGGCCCAGATCCTATAAACAGACGCACACACACATGCACCCAGCCTGCCCTCTGACATACAGTGCCAACAGGACACTGAGTCCGGACACACGTAGCTCTATTTGAATGGTCAAGACTTCGGTTTGATCTTTAACAGCAGATATTCCGCTACTGTAAGAGAACACTCCGTCCCTTGACATTCAAAGCACCTTCACAGAAGAGCATTTCAACTTTTGGTGTGCCCCAGGCAGCAGCGTGGAGAGGAATCCTGCGGAAGCCAATCATTGCTCTGCAGTTCATCAACCACTTTCCCCTTCTAGTGACAACCAGCCACTCAGAAGCTACACGGCTTCGGAGCCCCAGAGTCCTCGGGAGTGCGCAATTAACTGGCATTGATCAGCTGCTGGCGCACACTTTCTCAAATTATGTCGGCTCAGCAGGCCGTGAAAACCAATAGAGAAAATCACTGAGGAACTAAATAGCAAATAGCTGGATGCTGCCGTGGTTTGGAGCGGCTCATGGAGGAGCAATGGGATCCTACTCTAATCTAGTTACATTCTCACAATGTACCCACTGCTCTGACAGCAGGATAGACTCCTTCCCAAGACCTCATTTCCTCATCCCCGGTGATTTTATTTACACTGAGCATCCATGAGCAGTGCACACAAAACATCCCCCGTTCTCTTCCAGCAGGAAGCTTCAAACCCCTTTGGGTCGCTCATCCTCTCTTTGGTTGATGATCCAGCTACTCCCTTGACGAGCGCGGCGCCGCTACCTAGATTGCTCCATCCCTCTCCAGGCATTCCCCCTCAAGGCATCCCAGCGAATACAGCCACTCTCTTGGGCAGTGACAGGATCCAGCCTTCACCCCTTGCCCCTGGGGTTCCTAGAGAAGCTGTTGGGCCTACAGCGCCGTAGCGTTTCCGTGCCCTTAGCCCAGCCGCTTCCTCAGAGGCCCTCTCAATTCCAGCCAGACACATGCTTTCCCCCCGCCTCCCAGTTCCCGGTTTGACCCGTTGGGTAAATCTCCAAATCAAATGAGAGTGGCCACTGTCAGAGACAGGATGTTGGGCTCGATGGACCGTTGGTCCGGCCCAGTTTGGCACTTCTCATGTTCTTATGACTGGCTTCAAAACGAACAGACGTGCCTCGTCTGTTCTGCAGCAAGATGGAATGAAGGGGTCCTTACGATGGCTCTCAGGGCACCATCCTCCAGCCGTTAAAGTCGGGCTCAGCTGCTTCCACGAACTTTAATAGATAGAAAATTGCACCCTGCAAACAAAGATGCTGCTGTGCCGGGGATTTCTAAGTTTGCCGGGGGGGAGGAACCCTTGCATTCAACACCACATCTTTTGCATGCGGTGTTCAACTCTTCCCTGAACAGCTGGTGTCCTTTAAAGGGCAGGGATATTAGTCTCATCTTGGCTGAAAAAACTGTCCCCTTGAAAAAAGCCACGGAGCTGATCTATTTACAACAGGGCAGGCTGTACTGAGAACTGACCATCAAAGGGGGCCGCGGGCTCCCTGGCAGAGGATTTAATGTGGGGGGAGGGTGGTAGCCATTCCTGGAGAGACTCATTCAGAAGGGGGAATGCCATACAGCTCGGACCCTGAACACACATCCAAGAACACCTCCCTTTCCTGCTGCTCAGGGCACCTCTCTCCTGCTTCCAGAGACTCTGCACGGGCTTCTCCTTGTCTTCTGCATAAAATCTCAGCCTCTCCCCCTACCCTACTCCCTTTCCCCATTCCCACTGCTCCAAGCTGCTCTGCCAACTGTGCCCTTTGCAGAAGCATGGAACTGCAGGGTCAAAAAATCAACTCAAGGGTCATCTAGTCCAACCCCCTGCCCCAAGGTAGGATTTCCTCTGCAGACAGATGCTTGTCCCACTAAGTTTTGAAAACACCCAAGGAGGGAGATTTCACAGCCTCCCCGGTCAGCTCATTCCATTGCCCAACACACTGTTCTTACTGTTAGGAAATTTTCTCAAATATCTAACTGAAATCTGCATGACTGCAATTGAAGCCAATTCCTTCTTGTTTTATCTCCCGTGACAGCAGAGAACAAACGTTCACCATCATTTTTGTAGCATCCTTTTAGAGATCCAAAAGCAGTTACCTTGACCCCTTGGAAGTTCTGACGATGCTCAGTCCCTCTCACAGGAGGTGCTCAGCACAACCCCACTGTTTTATAACTGGAACCAAGTCCTTCGATGAAAATCAATTCAGAAAAGAATGCAAGGCTTTTATTTGAACATTTTACTGTCATTGCTGAAGCCAGTCTGAGGAAAAAGCAGTTTTCAAAATGTTAACCTGCTTTCCAAAAAAAACCTAGATCTCTCTGGGAGCTCAGCAGCTAGAAGAGGAAGTCAGTACAAGACACTCATCTGAGTTTTATTTTCCTAACCTTGTGATCCGGGGTCGAAGTTTGGAAAAGCACCTGCAACTTTCCATCCGTGATGCAAATGTGACACAGAGAGACGCGGGTTGGAAATTCTTTGTAGTAAATGTATTTCTCATTCTGTCTTTACACCACCAGGGTGGGCTGAACAGTAAGATTAATGAGAGCACATATTCCTGGGATCTGGCAAGGATTCAGCTGCTGTTTTATTCACCTGCACGATTTGTGACGCTGAGGCACCAGAACGGATTAGGCCATTCACACTTTAGGAGAAAGGCAGTGCAGGTGTGGGGACGTCTGATTTCTTACTCTTTTGAAATTGCCCCATTTCTAAAGCATTCTTGCTTTGCTAAGGTTTTAAAACTAAAGCTGCCGTTGGCTGATGAGTTCATTATTGCACAAACGAGAATTAAAGTTGGGTGCTTGGGACTGAAGGCTTCAATGAAGAAGGGACAAAGATCTATCAAGGTACCTTTCAGAGATTGTAATGGACCCTAAATGCCCTCTAGGGTGATCTTACATGTCACAAAAGGTTGCATGCTCAGGATTGCCAACATGGGCAAGCCCAAACATGTCACTGGTTGTGTGGCCATTTTTACACATCATAGCTGGTGGTTAGCCACTGGTTGTGTCTGAGGGGCCAGGAGGCTTCCCTGTTCTCCCAGCAGGGGAAATGGAGCCCTGGGGACCCAGCACTGATCCTGCTGCCTTTGCCCAGTGCTTCCCAGGATTGGTCAAAACAAGAGAAGTACAGGCAGATCTGGGACCCAGGACCTGCCACCTGGCTGCTGGTTCTCATACTGCCCCCCAGTCCCGGAAAGCACCAGGTAGCGGGAGCATGAGAAACGCCAGATTCTCCGACACTTTTCCTTCCTCTGCTGCCCAGTGCTCCCTGGCAGCAAGCAGCAGTGGTAGGAGCAGAGCCAGTATCCGGCTGTCCCTACTCCTGGTCCACAGGGAGTTGCAAGTAGCTGCTGCGATGGGATTCTGTTGAGACCTCACAATAGTATGTGCAATTACCTTGCCCACAACAAGCCAGTACCTCCCATGCAGGGGGAGAGCAAAGTGGCAAAGTAGCTGCTCTAGATCTCTGTTTTGGAAGCAGTGATGACACATTAAGCACATCACAACATAAGAAGAGCCCCATTGTTGGGTGACCTCAATATTCTACTTAACCCATCATCTTGTCTCCAACAGTGGCCAATTTGGAGAAATACCCATCCATCCCCAGCTATTTACTTTCATCCCCCAACTGAGTCAGACATTACATCTTTCAACCAACCTACTACTACTAATCATTTCTATAGTGCTACTAGGTGTACACAACATTTTACAGCCACAGATACTCAGAAACAGGTCTCTACCCAGTGGGCTTACAATCTAAGATAGACACGGTTGAGGGGAACACATAGAGAAAGACACACACACATTCCCATTTTACAGATGGGGAACTGAGGCTGAGAGGTTGTGACTTGCCCAAGGCCATCAAGTGAGTTCATGGCTAGGGGTGGGGATTCAAACCCTGGATTTCCAAGTCTACTATATAATTACGTCACTACACCATGCTGGCTCTGACTAATAGACATTTATGGATCTATCCTCCAAGAACTTATCCAATCCTTTTTTAAACCCAGCCATGCTACTGGTCTTAACAGCATCCTCTCGCAACAAGTTCCACAAGTTAACTGTATCTTGAGTGAAAAATTTCTTCCTTTTGCTTGTTTTAAATCCGTTGCCAGTTAGTTCCAAAGTGTCCCCTTGTTCTAGTATTATTCCATTAGTAGTATTTTAGTCATAACTAGCAGTGTCGCTGTTTACATGATCTGTACCACTCATAACTTTGTAAGTTTCTGTCATATTCCATCTCTTCTCCAAGCTGAAAAGCCCCAACCTATACCATAACCCTAAAAAGGGCAGGATACAAATATAAATAAACAACATGTAAAAACACCCCTGATCACTGATGTCATACCAGGGATGGAAAATGGTGGCTGGAAGTGTCTCTTCTAAATTAGTCACCCCTCAGGGCACACACCACTGCTTATTTGGAGTCCCAAAGGTTTCCTATGGGAGGGTGGGGTGGAGCCTTTTTATGTATTTGACCCTATCAGTGGGAGCCGCAAGCTGCTGAACAGTGCTCCTAGCCCCATTCCCTTCGATGGGGCCAATACCAGTGCAGCACCTCAAAGATCACGCTGTGTAACCGGGTGTCGGGGTAGTAGCGGAGCAGCCACAGGCACCCGTTACAGATCCTGGTTGATTAGGAGCTGGGTGAGTGAGGGACATCTGCAGTGGTTGGGGGGTGGGGGGTGGGCTGCCACTGAAAGGAGCCAAAGGTGAGAGAGCAGTGGAGGCTCGCCCAGAAACAGGGTCTGGCACTGGGCTGAAGCTGCGAAGAGCTCAAAGCAGTCGCGGAAATACAGAGATGGAGTTCGGTGGTGGAGCCCAGCGGGGCAGTGTCTGAGGGAGGTAAAGGCAGGCAGTAAGAAGGACTATGTCGGAGTAACAGAGACTGTAAGGCAAGCAAGGCTCACTTGGGATAAAGAGGGAGCGTGAATAAATAGAGTACTGGCCACAGGAGCTGGGTCCCGAGTTGTTTATAGGGGCTGCACCCGGAAGGGGGATCAGGATAAGGCCCAGCTTTTACATCTGGTGTAGAATGCGGGCATACTGAGGGACTCTATCAAGAGCCCTTTTCCCTAGGCGTGATTGAAAGGGCTGGTAGGAAATTGGTAAGCAGACTGGACTGGGTGGGAGACCCTCAGAGGGAGGACTCAGTGCCCACCATAAATAAAAGAATGGAAAGAAACAGGATGATAAGGACCCATCAGTTAAGACCAGTTTGCCCACAAAGTTTAGATCAAGGGGCAGCTGGACCAAGGTGTCAGGATCAAGAAGTACAGACTGAGCTAAGAGGAAGACATCGGGAGAATTTGGAAGTACAAAACCACCAGGTAAAGGAGGAGAATAGAAATGTGTGACTCCAGAATGCGCTTCTGGCTTGGAATTATGAAAGCCTGGTATTGTGGCCCACCTTTGGGAGATGGAAAGGTGGTGGAGGATACTGTGGCAGATGTTTGCAAGGGATCCTAACTGAGAGGAAACTAATGTGGGAGGAACTGGAAGGGGAATACCTGGGTATTATAAATGATGGTTAGAATGGTAGAAGAAAGAATGGGTATATTTATGTTATAGTAACTTGAGAAATGTATGTTTAACCGGAAACCTTATAAAGTAACAACCTGTGGAGGTTTGGGACTGGCTAAAGGGGAGGAGGCGCTCAGAACAGAGTTAGAAACCCGAATATGGAGTTGAGGGAGGTGAATGAACCGGCACTCTAATCTGGCTTCAGGAGGAATAGTAAAAACATAAGTAGAGCCATACTGGGTCAGACCAATAGTCTATCAAGCCCCAGCATCCTGTCTCCGACAGTGGCCAATCTCTGTCTCTTGGGAGAAGTACCCAACAGGTCACATTGGGAAATCCACTCCTTGTTGTTCCAGCCCTCAACAGTAAGAGGTTACATCCCCAAAACGTACTTGGCTAATAGCCATTAATGGACCTATCTTCCAAGAACTTATCCAATCCCTTTGTAAAACTAGCTACACTGCCAGCCTTGACCACTTCCTCTGGCAGTAAACTCCACAAGTTAATTGTAGGGCTGTACCGAATAGTACTTCTGGGTACTCGGCTGAATTCCAAAGTTCTGAGTAATCGGATCGAGTACTCGGCGGCCCTTCGGCGCTGTTTCTGAAGTTTCAGAATTTAGACTTGGAATTTCAGACCTCGAAAAACTTTGGAAACTTCGGAACTATTTGGTGCCAGATCGGTGCCTCAGCAGGTGTTGCCATGTGCCGCAGTTGCAGCTGTTTAATTGCCTACCCAATTAGGGTGAACAACAACACATGCAGGAAGTGGAGCCAGGCAGAGAGATTCCAGTCTGGCCTCATGGTGCCAAGCATCTGGCAGAACGGTAGAAGTTACACTTTACAGTTAGGCTCTGCTGTGCCATGTCACAGTCTAGACAACACACACAACATTGCAAAACAGTGTGCAACTGCATAGAGAAATAAATTTCACCAAAAGCCAGCAAGCCCAGCAGTCACAAAATTAAGAAACCAGATACACACACACACACAGGGGCACCCTCTTGGCATGGCATTGGTACTGTGGCACTGGTAACTTGGATCAGGCAAGGGGAAGTGGAGCCAGGCAGAGGTACCAGTAAGCCTTATGGTACCAAGCAGCTGGCAGAACAGTAGAAGTTACACTTTACAATTAGGCTCATCTGTGCCATGCAGCAGTCACACCCTTGGTAAAAACAAAAGAAGACAACACACACAACCCCTCAAAACAGTATGCAACTGCATGGAGAAATAAAAATTCCACTGAAAGCCAGCCAGCCCACCCAGCAGACAAAATTATAATACCCACAAGAAAGAAACCAGACATTCACACCTACCCACACACACCTGGGGCACCCTCTAGTTTTGGCATGGCATTGGTACTGTGGCACTGCGTAACCTGAACCTCTCCCCCCTGCAGCTGATTATTACAGATCCAGCCTGTAGAACATAGCCAAATGCACCAAAGAGAATGGAAAATGGCTGCAGCCGCTTTTGTTTTACCCTTCCAGCCAATCAAAAGCTTGCCATCTGGCTTGACCAGCCAATCAAAACTTGCCATCTGGCTTACCATCACTCAACTGTCCTCTGTCATACCCCCTCTCCTAGCAAATATGTCACTAAGTTTCATTTCCAGAAGAAGCTCAACTGTTCACCCCACCCCCCCAGCCCCGCCCAACGCGCAGCGGCTTCCAAAGTTTTCCGGAAAATGGCCTTGGCCCTTGGAACTTCGAACTTTCGGAACCAAATACCTTAATCTTCAGTGAATTCTGAATTTTTCCAAAGACTGAGTTTGAGTCTTAGTTAATTGTGTGCCGAGTGAAAAATCTCTTATTTGTTTTAAATCTGCTGCTAGTTAATTTCATAGAGTGTCTCCTTGTTCTAGTACTGTTAGAGAGGATAAATAAATAACCTCTCCACATTTATGTATTCCACACCACTCACGATTTTATAAACTTCTATCATCCCCTCAGTCGTCTCTTCTCCAAGCTGAAGAGCCTCAACCTATCAAGTCTCTCTTCATTTGGGGGTTGTTCCATATCCTTGATCATTTTTGTTGCCCTTTTCTAGTTCTTTTCTGTCTTTTTTGAGATGGAGTGACCAGAACTGCACACAATACTCCAGGTGTGATCATACCATAGATTTCTATCCTTGGTAGATGGTATTACGATATTTATTCAGTTTTATACCTTAGTAGAAGGTATTACGATATTTTCAGTTTTATTTTCTACCCCTTTCCGAATTATTATTAACATTCTATTTGCTTTTATGACGGCCACCACACACAGAGCTGAGGATTTCAATGTATTGTCCACGATGATTCCTAGATCCTTTTCCTGAGTGGTAACTCCTCCTAATTTAGAACTAAGCATTGCATACGGAGTGTTTGGGTTATTTTTCCATATGTGCATCACTTGTCCACATTAAATTTCATCTGCCACTTAGGGTATTTTCAGCTGTGGCGGGGCGGCTTTCGCCCCGTCACGGAATCACCCATTTGATTCCCCGCCGGAATCCCAGCGTCACGGCCAGCAGACGTGCCGGCTGATCCCGGCGGGGAATCTGGGTGTGGGGGGGCAGGGTTGCGCAGCGCAACATGTGGCCACACAGTCCCGCCCCCCACGCTCCCCTGGCTGCCCGCCCTCCGGGAGACAGGCAGGTGCGGCGGCCAATCTGGCCGCTGCGTCTGATTCCGACCCGTGGTTCAGGCCATCGCCCGGAATCGGCGCCGGTAACAGACATTACCAGCCGCTGATTCCGGGCCGTGGTTCAGCTAACCATGCTTTCGGCCCTGGTCCCCGGATGAGGGCCGAAAGCGTGGTTATTTTGATTCCTGCTGGAGGTTTACCATTCCCTACCACAGGATATTGTCTGTGGTTGAGCGTGATCTCGTAACGTCTGAAAATATCCTTAGATGCCCCCTGGTCACTCAGTCTCAAAGATGCTCCTGCATCACAGTCTGCCTCGAGTTTTAACTACCTTCAATAACTTTGTGTCATCTGCAAATTTGATCACCTCACTCTTTACTCCCTTCTCCAGATCATTAATGAATATATTAAACAACACCGGTCCCAGTACAGATGCCTGGGGCATGCCACTAGTTACCTCTCTCCACTTTGAAAACTGACCATTTAGTTCTACTCTTTGCTTCCTATCTTTTAACCAGTTGCCAATCCATGATAGGACACTGTCTTTTATCCCATGATGTTAATTTCCTCAAGAGACTCTCATGAGGGACATTATCAAACGCCTTCTGAAAGTCCACACACACTATATCGACTGGCTCACCCTTATCCACATGCTTATTTACACCCTCAAAAATTCCAATAGATTAGTGAGGCATGATTTCCCTTTCCTAAATCCATCTCGACCCTTCCCCATTATGCCATGTTTATCAATATGCTCAGTAATTCTGTTCTTAACAACTGTATCCACCAGTTTGCCTGGCACCGACATCAGGCTCACTCCTCTGTAGTTTACAGGGTCACCTCTGGAGCCCTTTTTAAATATTGCCGTTACATCTGCTACCGTCCAATCTTCTGGTACAGTGACAGATTTTAGCAATAGGTTACAGATTACCAATAATAGGTCTGCAACTTCATATTTGAGTTCCTTCAGAACTCTGGGATGAATACCATCTAGTAATACTGCCTGAAAAGAGGAGCGGAAAAGGGGTCACGGATTAAGGAGGGCTAAAAGGGGCTACTCCAGGGACCCAATGAGCTGTGGGATGGTAAATATGAACCCTGTTATGTTATAAAGGAGAATCGGTTTACACTGCGGGAATTATGTTAATATGGGAGATTTGGTATGTGACAAAATGTGGAGGAATAAGTTTTTTGTTTTGCTAACCATTTGTACATTGGACCAAAATGAGAGAAGTTACTTAAGCCAGGGTTCACGGATGATGGAACCCTGACTCCTTGCCAAAAGGGGGGTGGTATGTGAGAGAGTGCCAGAGTAGTAATGGAGTAGCTGCAGGCACCTGTTCCAGATCCCAATTGATTAGGGAACTGGGTGAGTGAGGACACCTGGAGCGGGGGGGGGGAGGCAGGCAGCGAAAGGAGCCAGAGGTGAGAGAGCAGCAGAGGCAAGCCCAGAAACAGGGCAGGAGCCGGGCTCAAGCAGCGAAGAGCTTGCCCAAAGCAGTTGTGGGAATACTGAGATGGAGTTTGGCAGCACAGGCCAGCGGGGCCGTGTCTGAGGGAGGTAAAGGCAGGCAGGAAGAAGGACTATGTTGGAGTAACAGAGACTGTAAGGCAAGCAAGGCTCACTCGGGGATAAAGAGGGAGCACGAATAAATAAATAGAGTATTGACCACAGGAGCTGGGCCCCGAGTTTTTTTTTATAGGGGCCACACCTGGAAGGGGGATCAGGATAAGACCCAGCTCTTACACACTGCATAGAGTCTGAATCCAGCCCACATCTACATAGCAACAAACATGGCTTTCCTGTCAGTGGGCTCGACCCCAAAACTCCACATGCCACGCAAACAGTGCACGCTCAGCTTGCGTGCGACCCGCACGCACCTGTGCAATTGGAACTGTGGCCCGTGCACAAGCCATGTGCGTGCCCATCGTGCGTGCAGGGGGTTGGGATCGAGCACCCTGACTCTCCCCCCGCTGCAAGGTGCTTATGGCCTGGGCTTGCTCTCCTTTTCACAGCGTTAGGCTATTGCATCTCTTCTCACTCCAATCCCAGTGCTTTCGATTTAAATCAGAACGAGACCAGGGGCTTTATATCTGACCTGACAACGCTCAGTCACTGCAATTTAGAAAACAGCAGCATGAGAAGGGCCTGCAAAAACCAAAATGTGTCCATTTTAAACAAACTTAAAGACACACACACACACACACACACCCAACTTAAAACAATACGCAGGAAGAAAGAGAGTAGACAAATCAATGCTAAAACAGATCTCTCTTCATTCACAAAACACAGGGCACAGATCTTCTCTGGCATGAGTGGGCTCCACTGACTTCAAAAGAGTGACTCCTCTCTAAAGCTGAGCTACAATGGCAGCAGCTGAGGCTCAGTGAGGGCCGTAGAAAGCGGGGAGTTGTCCCTGTCCTAGCTCCGCGCGGTCAGGAGGCAGTTTGCCTTTCCCACACACTCTTTCCACACAGCACTCTTCCCTGCCAGCTTGTGGACTCTGGCATGGATGCGGTGTGCTCCGCATCAGCTTGGCCTGCTGGAAGAGTTTTGTGTCAATGAGCCTATGGGGGAGTCAAGAAAGCAATTCCCACACATGGAACTCTAGCTATATGCTGCTCGGGGGGGCAGAACTCAGCAGGCAGCTATCCTGCTGATCGCAAGGAGCTCGCGCCGTGCCTCATCTCACGTCGGGAAATCTGCTCCTGCTTCCTGGCCAACCCACTGGCCTTTCCTGAAATGTGCTTCCAGGTGCGATACCCAAAGAGTCCTCCTCAACATCTGTTCTGTCTGTCACTAACCTGGGAGCCAGTGAAGCGTACTGGATAAGGTGTTTGGCTTGGATATGAGAGACTAGGGTTCATATCCCGGTCTCAGCCCTGAACTCACTGGGTGGCATTAGGCAAGCTGGGTTTTTCAGTCTCAGTTCCCCATCTGTAAAATGGGAATAATAATTACCAACCTCACAGGGTTGTCATGAGGGGGGACTGGATGAGGACTGTAAAGTGCTTAGAACGTTAAAAGGCACTATAGAAATTATAAATAATAATAACCTGGACTGAGCTATCAACAGTGATTCTCTAGCACAAGCTAGTCTTTAACTAAAGATCAGACAGAGCTTTACTGGAAATGGCAGGGGGACGCTTGAGAGCTGTGTCCTGAAGCAGGGCTACCTAGATCATGAAGATTTCATACTATTCAATATATTAAAAGTTCTGACAGTTCCTTTCTCTGCTACCAAACAGGTTATTCAGTCCTTCCATTTAGCAATTGATTCTTTTTTTTCTTTTCTTTTTTGTTAAAGAAAGATGATGTTAGTTTGAAATTGGCCATCAGCAGTCAGGGATTTTTTTATTCCATTGGCTCAGATCTGAAATACTTACCGCGAAGCAGCATTTTTTTTTAGGGGGGAGGGACGGAGGAGAAATAATGATTTGGGGTATCATTCTTATAGATTATTATTTGTTGACCATTTTTATAGCCTTTTCAGTGGTTAGCGTGTTTCACAATCCTTATTTTATTTGTCCTCGCAATAACCCTGTGAGGTAGGTCATTGCCATGTTGCAAGGCTGTGACAGGCCTGGGCTGACATCCCAATGATAGACCAACCTAAAGGCAAGTGGGGTGGGGTCTCCAGGGCGGGGGGCAGAGATTACCCATGAAGACAGCGCCACCCCAACTTCCATCCCCACCCTGAAGTAGCAGCAACCTTACCAGGAAGGAAGTTTTCAGAGTGGGTGGTATGGGGGCTCAGAACTCCACCCCCATTCACTCTGAAAACTTCCTTCTTGGCAGGGCCCTTTGCAAGCTGTCTGAGCACTGCTAGGGAATTTTCAGAGTGGGTGGGGGCAGCATACTGGCTGTGCACACTCTCCCTTTTAAAGTTTCCTATTGGCACTTGGATCAATTGCAAAGTGTTCCCTGAGTTCAGACTCAACTGAGACCCCTCACTCCATGGTAGCTATGCTGCCCTTGGGTCATTATTATTCCCATTTTACATACAGAGAACTGAAGCTGGAGCCAGTGTGGTGTAGTGGATAAGGTGCTGGACTTGGGAAACCAGGGTTCAAATCCAGCCTTAGTCATGAACTCAGTGGGTGGCCTTGGGCAAGTTACAATCTCTCAGCCTCAGTTCCCCGTCTGTAAAATGGGAATGTTTTTCCCTGTAAAAGTGTCTCTCTCTGTGTTCCCCTCACCCATGTTCATCTTAGATCTGTCTCTGAAAATTTGTGACTGTAAAGCGCTGCGTATGCCTAGTCGTGCTATAGAAATGATAAGTAGTAGTATACTAGTAGGCTAAGAGAAAGTGACTTGCCCAAGGCCATCCAGTGAGTTCATGGCTAAGACAGGATTTGAACCCTAGTCTCCCATATTTACATTGAACCCCTTACCCTCAAGAGAACACTAGCTGATGATGTGAACTAAATTCATTAGCTAAATCTTATCCCAGGTGCATGCTCTTGCACAGAATATCCTCAGTAATATCTACACACAGCAATTACACAATTCAATCAGCCGGGCATTAGAGAATTCAAAGTAGCCGTTTAATCATTTGATACCCCCATGCTGCCTGCCTCCCCCATTCCCTCGTTAATGGAGAATAATACCGATCCCTACCTAAAAGGCTATGAGGTTCAGATTTGCGCCTCTCAGAGCTTCTGCCCTGGTCCTTTCGTTTCTTGCTTCCTCTGAGACTGCCAAAACGCTTCATGAGTAGCAGCAGGCACCAAAGCAATCGCAGCCGTCAGTCATACCCCGTATCGGAGTCGCAGAAAGTGGCAATTTGATCAAAAGGTGGGATGGAGGCAGGGGGGATACCTTAGCTGAACTGTCCACGCAGGGGATGAAAAAATAAAATATTCCCAAAAGTTGACTGGAGCAACACGTGGTTCTGAAAAGTTACAGCTCATGAAATTCTCAAGTCGAGTCCAAGGAGACTTCAGGTCATGTACTGTGGTGGGACGCTCTCCCCAGAAAAGCCACAAAGCGGATCCAGCTGTAATTCCCAAGTATGGTAACTATTCTGCCAACATCTGTGCATAGCAGGAGTAGCTGAAAAGCCTGGCTAGCTGGCAGCAGCAACCAGCAGCAGCTCTCGTCCTTAAGTAGTTCAAAAGCTTCAGAGGCTGAAGTAGAATTTCACCAGTAGGTCAGCTTATGCAGGGGAGGGCAGTCACTTGCCGATAAGCTCTCCCTTTTAAATAAAATACTAACTAGGCAAATAAGGCACAAGCCCTCTTGAAGGTAATTGTCATGTGCCATTCTGCATGATGTCTCTTTAAAAAGACTGTAAAAGGAAACCCACCCCGTGCAGACAATTCTTGGCACCAATTGGTCAGAGCACATTCCCATTATGACATGACATCACACAACTATTTTGATTCATGTGTCCTAGGTCTTTACAGGGACAGAAGGGTAACGGCTGCCTACTGATGAGCTACGAAACGTCAGGCCCCTCGAGGACTAGCTAGTGGATTAACAGGGAGTGCAGCCCTGACAATTTAATACAAGGCAGGTGCCTGGAAACTAGAGCTGCATGCTGGACTTGTCTGCAATTCTGCGTAGCAACATCCACCTTCCCTGTAGTCCTGCGGGTTATATGTAGGAAAAGGATATTGCCAGATTGTTCATGTTCCGTCAGCACCCTGCTTTCTGAAAAGGAAAGGCAGCTGAGGACAAGTGTTCCTAATACAAACGTCTTTAACTTTGAAAATCAAAGTTATAAAGTACAGTGCAAAGGGCAAATCTCACACCTACACTGAACTGTTCACACAGTCATTAACTCCCTGGGTAATTACACTGCAAAGTGAATTATTATCATCTCTGAAGTAAGTATCCCAAGGGGGATTAGCCTGTTCATATTAGACTAACTCGAATTAATGAATATGGGTTGTCTACGTGGGTTGTGAAAAATCTGAAGTAGAAAAGCCGTCACTGATTTTAATTAAAGTCAATAGTCATTGAGAGCTGTCAGTACATTTCCTTACCCAGTTCCAAGAGGGCCTTGCTGTTCTTTTGCCTCCTTGAAAATCCATCCTTGACACCCAGCTTTGCTATGGCTGGTAGAGGAAGTAAGCCAGTCTGTGTTGGGTTGAGCATCAGTCAAGGACAGATGATTTTTGCTAGATTTGGTACTGTCAGGACTCATCTAACTGTGTCTGTATCTAGCCTACGTAAACTCAACTTGGTTACTCTCACCCTCACCCCTTTTCAAACAATCTGTTTAACACACTAACGCCTGCTTGTCTCAAAGCAGATTGCAACCTCCCGAGGGTAGGAACTCAGTTACTACACAGAGGTGTCCATTACAGCCCTGAGTACCAGACCAGGCTCAATCAGACAAAAGGGGTCTGGTTGGGCTCGGTTCAGGAGCCCTCCTGACCTACGCCCCTTGGGCAAGAGGCTCAGCTGCAAAAGAGTGCCATGATGACATCATGGTGCTCCATCAAGGCAGGACTACATCAGGTAAAGGGCCGAGAACTGCCTTAATCCCGCCCCTTTTCCTGTTGTGCTCCTGCCTCTACAGAGCACTGCGACATCACGATGCTCTGTGGGGGTGGACTACTGCTACAAAATGCCTAGGTATAGACCTGAAACAACATACGGCAGTGTCCAACAGTTCTGTCTGAAACCTCCCATCCATTGTCGTTTTCCCTACACGGCATGGACACGGCATCCCCATACTCGTTCCGATGCTTGCTGCTGCTTTCCGCTATTGTCTGTCGCTATTTCTCGGCAGCGGAGAAATTGTTGGAAACTGTTGCAAGTACCATAAAGTGTCGGAAATTGCCACAAAGTGTCAGAATCTGTCGCTAAAGTGTCAGAAAAACTGTCGGAGGTGTCGGAAAAACTGTTGGAGATGTCAGAAATTGTCACTATCTTAAGGGCCGCAGAATACCTGAAACTATCAGAAAATGTTGGATAGTGCCACAAATTGATGGCAAATGCCGTTGGAGTGGCAGCAAGACTTGAAACATCGACAGTAAACAACAAAATGGCAAACAACCCTGCCACTTCAGGCCTACCTATTTATGTGGTATTTATTTATATAATCAAATTTATATCCCACCCCTCCTGAAAACAGCTCGGGGCGGCTAACAATCTCAAAAAAATATTTAAAAATACAATTATAAAACATTTTTAAAATACTGATAAAATTACAACAATTAAAACCAGGCTTGGGCAAATAGCAGAGGCTCCCAAGCTATGAATGACCCCAAGTGGCATCGTAATCCCGACTGATATTGTATGCATTCTCTGCATCCTTGTTGCTGGGTGGGATCACAGAATTATATTTCAATCACAAATTAGGTCAGAGGCCCCTAGTGAATATGCATGTTCACTGCATATTCCCGATTGGCCATGCAGTGAACATGGGTCTGTGGTCAAAGGCATATCGTTTGCAAACCACTGGCCTATAGGGTTTGGCCGCATTCTGAAAACTCAAATGTTTAAGCAATGTTCAAACAATACATACACATGTCATTTAAAAAATAAACAAACAAAAAAAACCAACCACCAGACAACTGGACTTGCTTCGGAGAGCAAAATTTGACCCAATAACCCAACAAGGAATAATGCTGTCTGGCAGCAAATCTGTCGTTGCTTCAATCCTGTAATTTCAGGTCTTATCAAAGCTTTAGCACTTGTTATGTGTGGTAATCTTTGCTTTAATCTACGGCACATCTGTGAGGCAGGGAGAGGGGATAGACTTGTGCAGAGGAGGAAAGGAAGGCTATACGGTAAGAGGAGACGTGAAAGGAAGGAGATAACACCACTGTCTGCGGTGGGCTGCCGGCAATACTTGATACCAGGTGCCTTATTACCAAGTGACTCTATGAAACCATTGTTAATTGGATCTCGACTATTTCTCCTCTCACAGAAGCATTTTCTCTTCCTCCTGAGACTGTCTGGCCCTTGGGAATAACTTAATGTCATTAGAAACAAAAAAGAGTTTAAATCCCTTTTTAATTAGATAAAAATGGGTGTTGCTCCGGCACAGAAACAAATATTCCCCAAAACCCTTTTTGGCAGGAGTCAAGAATAAATAGGGAACAGATGACCTTTTCTGACAGGGCCCAGCGGCAGTGGGAAATGAGACCAAGTCCCTTTGCTAAGAACAACATCTAGGCCCTAATGGTTTTGTTGTGGGTTTTTTTTATGCAGCTCCCAAAAAATGAAGACATGATGTTTAACAACAGATTTTCCCAGTAATTAGTGAGAAAATAACCAGGATGGTGAGCGTGATTTCTTTGGCTCTCGTTGATGAGGCTCAAACAGCTGAGACTGCTCTCATATGCCACGTTATAAATCTGTTTTAACCATTTCTATGGAAACATCTGAAGGAAATAATAACAACAAAAAGCTAGGCTTAGAAGAGCTATTAATGTATGGGGCAGAATCATCAACTCTTTACCCAAAACAGCCATTTAAAGAGGCGCAGCTAAGTAGCTTTAAGACCCAGGTGTATTATTATTATTAAGCATTTATATAGTGCCAGCGATGTACCTGGCGCTTTACAAAAAAATAAGATAGACACGGTCCCTGCCCAAGAGCTTACAATCTAAAGGCAGGGGGAGGGGCGACAGGGAAGGGGGAACAGAGGGAGAGACAAGGGATGTGACATTCATGAGAATGTGAGAATTCAGGTACACGTTCTTGGCTTGGTTACAGTAAATTGGGAGTTTACAGATAACAGGTGGGGGATAGTGGGTGGGGATGATTAGCAGAGGTCGGAAGGGCAGAGCGGAAGAGGTGGGTTTTGAGGAGGGACTTGAAGGTGTGGAGGGTGGGGGCAAGGCAGACTAGGGCAGGGAGGGAGTTTCAGGCGTGCGGGGCAGCAAGGGAGAAGGGACGAAGGGGGTTGGGAGAGCAGGGGAGGCGTTTTACATCATCTGCTGACATCTTCTGTCAGCAGATGATGTAAAGTGTTTGGACCCTAACTCGAGGCTGAGGTCCTGAACACCAGCAGCTCATTTTGAAGGAACATTTTCTTAACTATCCCACAAAGGTTTAAGTATTTGCTAAGCAATAAAGGAGGATGTTGTGTTTTCACTTGCAAATTTTGGATCTCTAAATAGCTAATTCATTATTATTATTATTATTATTATTAATTAGCTAACAAGAAGTCATTGTCAGGATTTGTAAATGATTTTACTCTTTTTTTCTTTTAAAAAATGTAGTGTTTTGTTTTTAATTATTTATTGTCATTTGAGGATGGTTGTACAATAAGCAAATAAAACCAATTGATTGTATTGCATTATCCTAAGGACCTTCTAGCTGTTCCCCAAATCAGGTCAAATATAGTTATTCTCAAGACGGAAATGAATTTGAGGTGGAGTGGGGCGGGGTGTTAATGAGGAGGATGCAATGCTTTGCTCTAGGGTTTAGGTTTCCAACGTCACTGCTTTCTGAAAAAAGATGGGACGCACAAAGCATGTTCTCCCTCGCCACCCAATCCTTCTCCTCATGCCCCCCCCAGTCGTGTCCCTTGCTGTTTATTGACCTCATCTACTTTCCTGGCTTCAATGGTCACCTTTCCATTGAAAGCTTCCCAACTTACCCATGTGTCATGGCTGGGCCTTGAACTCCCAGCCTCGCGGGTTGCCTGAGACGCTTGTTGCCTCCTGCCCCACTGGGGCGTTACTGCAGAAGGGGGTTTCCCTCCCTGCCTTGCCATTCCCTCTTTTCCTTCCAGCTGTGCCCTGTTGCCCCTGATGGGGGGCGTGGACCCAGCTGCCCCAGCCTGATTGGCTCCTTAGAGTATTTAGGGCTACTGGGAGCTGGGGCAGGTGCGGAGCTTCAGGTCATTCCCCTTGGCTTGCGTTTGGCTCTTGCCCTTTGATTGCCTCTTGCTGTTTGTTCTCTGCTTGGGCTTCTGTCTGTATTGGTGTTGTGTCCCCTTGTGTTTGTTGTGTGTTATGCCCCTCCCACTCCTCTTGTGTGGATACCTGTCCTGCTTGTCCTCCTTGTATGTTGGGGGGTTTCTTACCTAAGTTCCTTTCCTCCTGTTGATTGTCTGCACATGGTGGATGCTGGTGGTTTCCTGTTTGCCCTCTGTCTGGTTTTGTGTTGAGT
>QEPC01001738.1:3032012-3054184 GCA_003113815.1 Sphenodon punctatus
AGCAGTGTACCTGGCACTTTACAAAGTAATAAAATAGACACGGTCCCTGCCCCTAGGGCTTACAATCTGAGAGACAGGAGCTGGGGGAGAGACTTAGGAATGGGAACAGAGGGAGAGACAAGGGGTCTAACATTCATGAAGATTCGAGGTCTCAAGTGCACGTACTTGGCTTGGTTACGATGAGAATGACATTGACTAAACTCATCTCTCTGCGGCCATCTTGGCCTTGTCATCCCCACACTGAGTTGAAACTCTTCCTCCTCAACTTCAAGGCTCTGCTCATCTATGCCCCCACCTTCCTCTCCTCATCTCCTGTCCCGGCACAATTCCCTAGCTGCTCCCTTCACCCACCTTTTGGGTTTGATGGGAATACGCAGATACAGCAGAGCTACATTATTCCCCATCCAAATATGCAGCATGTCTATTCTATTCTGCGTTCCAGAGACGGCGGGTTTTATTACTGCACCTCTGGGGTGCTTCTTAAAAGGGATACAACACAGAGGAGCGGAAAGATCAGTAACTGCAAACTGTGGATGCTGGTGTAACAGTGAATCCTTACACTAAAAATACTGCATTCCTGACTCAACGCCCCTGCTGTGCCAGGCCTGCAGGATATGGCTCCATAGCTACAGCAGTTTCCCAGCACTTGTTTAGTAAATCATGCTGTAGGTTTCTGAAGCACTTTCTTGAGCCAAAGTTATCAGTGTCAAAACAGAGTAGCTATGACTGTTCGATCAGGCTATATTCAATCCCAATAGTGTTTTGTCTGCTGATCGTGCCAAGTGCTCTTTCGCAAACACAAACCAAAATGGTAACTGAGAAGCCGAGCTACAGAAGAGAAGAGCTGTTCCCTGTTTCGATTTAATACAAATTAACAGAGGCGAGCAAGAGGAAAGCTGTGTTACCCCTCAGATCTGGAAATCCTTTTCTTTATCTCTTGTCTTCCTTCCTTCTTGATTCTCTCCCTTTGGTCTGGATCAGCCGAGCATATTAAACCACCACAAAAACTACCTAGAGCAGACTCTTTTGTCGGTGCTGAGAACATTGTCCTTAATTCAGGTGGCTGGAAAAAGAGACAAAGGCGGCCTGATCTTGCAGAAATGAAGACAGATCAATCGCTTCAAAGACGACAAAATCAGATGTTGCCCTTGCCCGGAGCACGATTCCTGCCAATAGTCTCAAAACTCCTGATGAGACAACAGCCACTTCAGACAAGAGGAGACATTAAAAATTGCACCCAATCTTTGATACCCAGCAATTCAGGAAATTTAGCGATGATTTCTTCCTCCAACTAGAACGACCAGAGATATTTTAAGAACTATAGGTGTCACCTAACAGAAATGCAACTGGAAATTGGCCACGGCACTGGTGGTGGCCTCCTACTCATGCAAAGAGCACTAGGGGTTCTTTAATCACCAGAAGCAGCCAAGTGTTTGATATTATCACACAAGCAAGATGACACCTCCCTAGCAAAGACTGCCCCCTAGCAGCATCAGTTTCACACGGACTCAAGAGGTCACTGAATTGTTGATTTATATACATACATACACTCTTCTGCAGCACTCAATTCCCCTTGAAGGAAGGTCTCCCATTCAGTACTGACCAACCTCAACACTTCTTATGTTTCAGTATCAGATGAGACAAGGTGGTATGTCTTCAAGCCTCGTAGTGTAAACAGTAGGGCCAGCCTTGATAACCCACTGCTGAAATTGCTGCTGGCAATTTTTTCCTGTGCCACCTTCATTCTAAGAAAAGCTTCCTCTAAGCATCTGATCAGGTCCTTCCAAATCTCTCTGAAAGCTTCCTCATTGCATGCCTTTAGGTGGACGGTGCCCCGATGCTGGCCACGCCAGTCCCCTTCACCTCCAGGGAACAGTCCGTTTAAAAGCACCCTGCCAGGTGTGGAAGCAAAGCAGATTGCCTGCTCCAGGGCAGCCCCGCTTAACATCCCAAAGCACCGCCAGCAGAGTGGGTTGGCCAAACCCGGGGCAGCGGCCCGAGGCAGAGCTGCTGCCTATCTGCTCAGCAGACCCACACTGCAGCTCCATGCTCGGCCAGCTGTTGTCGCGGGCAACATCAGAGTTGCAGGTGCCGGCCGAGAGCATCGGGTGATCCGCTCGCGACTCTATGGTGGGGGGCGGGTGTACCACATGGGCAGACCATGGGCCAGGGAAACCACTGGGCCCATCTAAAACAGACCCAGGTAGGGCTGAAAGTGGGTGGTGTCCCCCCCCCCAAGAAGCTCTGGGGGTGGGCGGCCTCCACATTCGTCTGTTTATACCCTCTGTCACAATGTCTACTGTTAATACAGGCTACAGGGCTGGTTCATGGTCGTGATGGGGCTGGGGCCGGGGGAGGGACATAGCCATTGGGGTCGTGATGGGGGGTGGGAGGTATGGTCCGTATGGGGGGTATGTTCGAGTTGGGTGGCGGGACAGGTGCTTAATATCTGTTCCCCGCACTACCCCTCTAGCAATGGGGCAGGTGGTTCTGGATCAGAGGGCCCCTGACCATGTGTTGATGCTGGTGAATGCGAGGTCGGTAGCAAATAAAGCAACAATGGTCCAGGAATTGGTCCTGGAGCATGTGGCTGACCTCGTGTGCATCATGGAAACCTGGCTGGTGCTGCATCAACCGCGGGGTGGGGGGGTGTAGCCATGATTTGTAGGGAGGGTTGGGCTGTTTGGAGGTATCCAGTGCAATCCATAATGGGGGTTGAGGGCCTCCATCTGGTGTTTGATGTGGCAGGGGACAGTTCGGAAGTGCTGCTTGTATACCATGCGCCCACCTGTACGGCAGCCTCCCTGCATGCTCTAGCGACTCTGGTGTCCGGAGTGGTGTTGCGATCCCCGAAGATGATAGTCTTGGGGGATTTCAACATCCACACTGGCACCGATTTTGGGGGTGCGGCACGTGAGTTCATGGCCACCATGGACCTGTCCCAGAGAGTCAGCGGCCCGACACACCAAGGGGGACATACCTTAGACCTTGTGTTTTGCAGCGACCATAAGGCGGGGGGTCCATTGGTGGGGTAGATATCAGCTGTGCCCTTGTCATGGACGGACCATTACCTCCTGCAGGCTCCTCTCCTGGTGTACGTTTTCCCCCGAAGGGGCGTGGAACCTATTTGAATGGTCTGCCCCCATAGACAGATGGAACTGGAGCGGTTCCGGGAGGCTTTGGGGGATATACCCTCTGATCTGGACAGCTGTCCCATTGATGGCCTTGTCGAGTTGTGGAACGTCTTGCTGACGGAGGCTATTGATCGGATAGCTGCGAGGTGTCCGTTTCCCAGGTGGCAGCACTGCAGGCCTCCCTGGTTTGGGGGGGGGGGCTGCAGGTGCTGAAGCAGGAGGGAAGGCGGTTGGAGCGATGGTGGCGTCGCTCACGTGCTGAAGTCAACAGGTTGCGGCACAGAGCGAGTTTACGAGCCTATGCCGTTGCTATGTGGACAGCAAAGAAAGAGTTCTTTGCTGCCCTTAGCGTGCACTAAATCCCGTCCAGTGGGTGGTGCCAGGGCTGGTCAGTCCAGCCTCTCTCCACCTTGGAGTGGAGTCATCTAGTGCCCGCTGTGACTTGTTTGTGGATTATTTTGCGGATTCACCATGGTTTTGATGCTGCATTTTCTGCAGTAAGGCAATTGGAGGTTATGGAGCCCCCGCTTTGTCCTTGTTTGTGGGATCAGTTTCAGTTGGTGAGCCCTGCCGATGCGGAGGATGTTCTTGGGGCTGTCAGGGTCACCTGTTGTGAACTGGACCCTTGCCTGTCCTGGCTGGTTAAGGCCTGCCGGGAGACGATGGGGCCGTTGCTGGCGGGGGTGGTCAATGCCTCCCTTAGGGAGGGCAGGGTACCGTGTTGCCTTAAAGAGGTGGTAGTGCGACCCCTGCTCAAGAAACCATCGCTTGACGTTGACTGCCTTGCCAGTTATCAGCCGGTCTCTAACCTTCCCATTTTAGGGAAGGTTATTGAGCAGGTGGTGGCCCGGCAGTTGCAGGAGCATTTGAATCATGTTGGTTTTCTTGATCCCTCGCAGTCGGGGTTTCATCTGGGATATGGCACCGAGACTGCGCTTGTGGCGTTGGTTGACAATCTTTGCCAAGAATTAGATCAGGGCCGTTCGGCCCTGTTGATTCTATTAGATCTGTCAGCTGTGTTTGATACCGTTGATCATGAGATGTTGATGACGCGCCTGCGGGACCGTGCAGGGGTGGGCGGTATGGTTCTTGACTGGTTCCGCTCCTTTCTGGCCGGAAGAACTCAGCGAGTGGTACTTGGTGATTATTTTTCATCACACCGAGACCTCTTGTGTGGAGTCCCACAGGGTTCTGTTTTGTCCCCTCTCCTGTTCAATGTGTATATGCAGCCGCTTGGCAAGGTGGTCAGGAGGTGACGACACCCAGCTCTACCTCTCTTTTTCATTAGACCCAGGCCCAGCAGTCTCTGTGCTTAACGGGTGCCTTGTGGCTGTGGGGGATTGGATGAGGGTAAACCAACTGAAGCTGAATCCTGACAAGACAGAGGTGATGTTGGTGAGTAAGGTGGCGGGGGTAACAGCCCCCATCACTGATGGGGTCTGCCCTCCACTGGCTCCCCAGGTATGGAGTCTGGGGGTGCTCCTTGACTCACAACTCCGCCTGGATGCTCAGGCAGAGGCTGGGGCAAGGATTGCCTTCCGCCAATTACATCTGGTGCGTCGGCTTCGGACGTATGTTTCGGACTCTGACCTGGGCACCGTCATCCACGCCTTCGTCACCTCTAGGCTTGACTACTGTAACGCGCTCTACGGGGGCTACCCTTGGTGACGGTATGGAGACTGCAGCTGGTGCAGAACACGGCAGCCCATCTCCTGGTGGGATTGGGCCGCCGGGATTATATTACACCGGTTCCTTGGTCTCTGCACTGGCTGCCTGTAGTCTACAGGGCCCGATTCAAGGTGTTGGTGCTCACATATAAAGCCCTACATTATTTTTTAAACTAGATTTGTTTACATTATTTTAAAAACCAAATTTGTAAAACTACACGAGCTGCCAGGCACCACTGTATTCAATGGCAGCCGGTGACTACCGGTACGTGTAAACGCTCTCCACGCGACATTTTAAAGAGCAGATTTCTCAATCCGCTAGATTCCCCCGCTCGTCTAAAAATGCCCTAAATGGCTGAAAATTCTGCTTCGCAGTTTAGTAGAATCTGACTCACAACCGTGAGAAAAACCTTGCGTGAAGAAACCCCAATTGGCCAAGGTCACTGAAAGCATGAAATGTTGGAATTAGTCTTTCTAAATGGATTACAAAGGTGCTGGGGATGAATAATTTTGATTTTCCACTCAGCTGTCACTGCTGATTGTATTCCTGGAGAAGGTGAAGTCAGGGTCAGTCTCAGCCGTCCTGGCAGAATCTGCAGGGAACGACCGGTAGCCAAAATAAAACTTGGAAAGCTCCACATGCAGCAAAAGTCCCGGGGTGAAAATGCCCAAACTATCGGCTATTTTTTATTAGATCAACTCTTGTTGGTGAGAGTAGGCAAACGTTTGGGCCATACAAGGCCCTTCCTCGGGCTTGTAAAAAGTCAGAACTATAGCAAAGCCCTGCATGGCCCAAAAGCTTGCACACTATCTTCTATACAAGTTGTTCCAATAAAAGAGATCATGTGAACTGCTTTGCCTCCATTTGTGACCAACTGTCAGAGGGGTGGGGGAAGGAAGGGGGGACAAGGGTTGCCCAGGCGCACCACACACTCTCAGAGAGCTCTGTTGTAATCGATGGGGGTCCCGGCGGCCCATCGGGATAGTATTTGGGCCGTTCCTTGGGCTTTCGCACCTGGAACTTAGGCCCCTATCATCATAGGGCACAGAGCTTGGATTGGGGCAGGGTTCTTGCACACAAGGGGGGAATGGTAGAGACGGTGGGGATTGGTGCAGGGGGAGCAGGGTAAGGGCCCGGGGTAAAGGGAGCAGGGATGTAGGGACTTGCACACAGGAGCGGGGAAGGAGAGAGAAGGGGGCCCACAGGGGGGGAGCAGAAACGCCAGGCCCGCAGGCCCCTTCACACCACCCACTCAGACCTTCAGGGGGTAACAGGAACTAGGAATACAAACAATCACAAAGCAATACAAGGAGGCACTGTCAACACACGTCAAAAACAAGGAGGGGGAAGGGCAGGGAAAATGGAGGCAACAAGGGAGACAAACACAGAGGGGAACTCTCAAAGTCTTGCACTTAGCTTTCAAGCAGGAGGTGGGCTAGTTCATCCAGGCAGAAGCTCTGTTCACCGGCCCAGAGCTTACTGTGAGGCCGGCTTTTGAAGGGGAAGTCCCGCCCTCTGCACGCTCCCGCAGGCGTGCGGATCGGCGCAATGGGGGGGCGGGGCCTTGCTCCGTCGGGGGAAGGATCAGCTGTTGGTGCCACGTCAGCGCGCACCGAAGTCCTGGCCGGCCGCGGAGATGCCTCAGCTGGGTTAGTGCTGGTGGGGGCGGGGCCTGTTTCTTCGGGGAGCGGCCGCCGCGCCGGGAAACGCCCGCGGCAGCTGACACCAACACAGTAACCATACGCTCTTCCTAGACAAACTACCTGCCATCCCCTGCTCTGCCTTCGGAAAGCATGTCCAGGTATTAGAGCAGAGGAGGGGGTTCTCATGATGGCATTGTTTTGCTGCACAGAGGTCGCATTAGGTGTACACAGAAAAGCGGTGCTTGCCTGCATTGAGCATGACTTCTTCAGCGTTCATTTTGACATGGTTATTGTGAAGTTAGTACTGGCAAAACGTCCGAGAGACTGAACATTTATGTCTGGTCACATGGGACACCATAGTGCCTAGTATTTCTGCACTGACTTACCCTGAAACGTGAGTTATGGGGGACGTCTCACATGCTTAAAGCTAAGCTCGCACTTGGGAGGATCTGGTTGGACTGCAGGAACAGGTTCGGCACAAGCAGCATCAGAGCAGGCTTCTCCCAGGATGACCCGCTCTGAGCCATCAGTGTACCTCATGGCTAGGGCGCAATTGTCCATGGCTGCCCCCAGGCCTATGAGGGGGGCAGCCTTCTGGGAGGAGTGACCCATTCCATCTTCTGCCCCGGGGGCCATGCCAACCTCGCTACACCTCTGCATCCCAGGCTTGGGGGTGAAACTGTGGCTCAGGGTCCATGCTCCATTTGGGTCATAAGCAAAGTACTTAAGCACATGCTGAACCTGAGTCACACACTTAAGATTTCTGGGGCTTCACTACTTGGTGACTCTGCTGAAGCTGCCAACAAAGAAGCCACCTAGTGACAACTGCAGCAATGATTCCCAGCATGTGTCCAAAAGGATTCCCAAGAAACTGGCCCGACTAATCCCTAAGGCTCTGAGCTGAGGAGACACCTGGAGACAGAGAATTACTGGGCCTTCTGCAGAGATGGTAGTCCTGCTGTCAATCTTCTGGCCAATTTCCAACCCCCCACCCCCCACCCCCCAACGCTACGAAGACTGCTCGACGAGGAGAAGAGGAGACTGTCAGCTTTACAAGGTCACTTCCTAGGGGTGCAGACGTTGCTTTACAATCACGCAGTATCGTAGAAGTATCCTAGGCACGTGTAGAAGTACCCTATATGGGATGAGACTGGCTAGAATCAGGTCTTCACTGGGCTGGTTAGAAAACCTTATCAGTTGTGAAGATGGAAATGTTTTCACTGTTATTACATCATGTGCTTTTGGAAGGAAAACTCCATGTCATCACCTTGGCAGTCAGCAATAAAGACCTGGCAGGTCCCCGACAGTCCTATTAATCACCAGCATGTGACTGCCACATAAATATTAAAACGTCTATCTTAGAAGACGCATGTAGAAGTTATTGCTCTGAGCCATGTATTTTTGTGACACGTGAAGGTTGTTTCCACTCTTAACAAAATGCTGACCTAAGAAACAGGATGAAGGGAGCAGCCCTGGGCTTAGGGTAAGAGAGTCCAGAGACATGGGCTCTATTCTCCTCTTTGCTACTTTGTGACCAGGGCAATAAGTAGGACTGCAGAAGTGTTGAGAATGATTATTTAGGAAGCACTCACGGATTGGCAGGACTAGATTTCAGGTTCTTAAGGTCATTCCAAGGCCACAGTTTCCAATCTTCTCAGGACAATAGCCATTAACTGCCTTTCTACTAAGAGGGCAAATGTGTAAATCCCTTGAGAGTCACATCTCTTGTCCTTGGTCAGTCGGGCAGAATGGATTGCTGTAGGGAGCTGCCCTGGTATCAGCAGCCCCACTGGCCAGAGACATGAGACTGATGCTGGCTGCGGGAGCAGCAGATAGGCTTGTGGCCAGGAATTCTTAGCAACTAAATTCAATTTGGGGGGGAGGGATTGGTTTGTTGTTATTTTTTTAGGTCCCTCCCAACATATTAAAAGATGTAACAGGAGTTGCTTTGACACAAAGCAGCACAGATAAGGAAGGTTCAGCTCAGCTGTATTTTCAGTCTCTCTCTATTTAGAGACACCTGCTATAAATGCAAAATAAATATAAATGCAAAAATTAATTAATTAATTAATTAAATTTAATTAACACTCTCTTCAACTACAGAGGCACTAATCCCCTGCCTGAAACCACAAATGAGTGCAGTGCGGAGTCTCCCCATCCTACAGCTGTATGTATGAAAACAATCACTTGGGACAGAGCTAGTAGGGAAAAAAGGCAATAGAATTTCAAACATTTAAATACAATGAGGAGAAACCAATAATATAAATTACTGTATTAAATGTCTGAAATGTATCAGCTTCCTCCCAAGTGATTGCCTCTCTCTCCACACATACACCCCCCCTGTGTTTGCTTAGGCACTTGCTGCACTTGCTTCTGGAGGCCTCAAGCCCCTGACTGCCTGGCTCCCTGAGGCTCAATGAAAAGCTTTGATCAGCTTAGGTGGGTGTAACAGGGTGTGGTTCCCCTGGGGTAAGTCCCTGCAGGATTAAACCCCAGGGGAACCACACCCCTGTTACAGTTGGGCTGCTATGGCTAATTGGGTACATGGTTGGCTGGGACTGGTCAGGTGACCAGAAGCCCCACGCACTTAAGCCTTGAGCCTAGCTAGGGGGAGGACAGGACCACCAGGAACTGCAAGTTTGCCTCTGGGGGCTGAAAGCCTCATCTAGGCACTGCTTGCCTGCAAGGCTGCTCTAGATCTGGTGTGGCCAGAGAGCTTGGAGCCAGGTGGCAAGGAGCTGCCAGAAGGTTGGGAGCCTAGAGGCTTGTCTCCTCCAATGAGAGGCTCCTCGTCATTGTTCTTATGTTTGCTGTTACTTATGCACTGTTGTCATTGTAAATAAATTGGCCCTGATCCTGTGCCTACTGGTCCTAGAGCAGCACGAAGCATGTCACACTTAAGAGCGCAATCCAGCTTGTATGGAGATGGATCGCGCTCAGTCTATTGCTCTGACTTTGCCTGAGGAAGGGTCCTGTGTGGCCCAAAAGCCTGCATATTTTCTCTAAGAGAAGTTGGCCAAATAAAAGAGATCTGAACTGCTCCGTCTCCGTCGTTTACATTTAGAACCAATACAGCAACCACAAAAGGAATGAGGAACATTTCCCTACCCACAGACTCCACGGGGCATGGGGCAAGGCAGGTTCAGATCATGGACTACTACTTATCATTTCTGTAGCGCTACTAGGCGTACACGGTGCTTTACAGTCACAGATTTCGGAAGACAGGCTCCTGCTCGCTCGGCTTACAATCTACGATGGACATGGGTGAGGGGAACACAGGGACAGAGAGAGACACACAAAACTGAGACTGAGAGGTTGTGGGTTGTCCAAGGCCACCCAGTGAGTTCATGGCTAGGGTGGGATTCAAACCCTGGCTTCCCAAGTCCAGGACCTTATCCACTACACTACACTGGCTCCATCGCCTAATCTTGGTGCATGCCCTCATCTCACCTGGGCTCACGCTTTCAGCGTTTGAGGCCAGGGACCAGATCTACAGGCCAGATCCAGGAACTAGAAAGGGGCCCAATAAAAAATAAAATAAAATCAGCCACCGGCCAGATTTAGCTCATTGGTCCCCACCCCTGGGTCTAGACTAGAAGACAAAGTATGAATAATAAGTTCCTCTTCTTACCTCCCCTTCTGTTGGACCCTACAACTCTCCCTGCTAGAAGTTATCTCAGACTGCCAGTGCTTCCGGTTGTTTTTACTGTATTTACAGTGACAAGCACAAAGGGGCCTAGAATCTCATTGGGACTACTGGATGTTATTAAAATACAAACCACAAGTAGCAGCAAGGTACATATGATGAAATGCTAATGGGAAGAAAAAAGCCAGCACAGAACTGACATGTGGAACTCATTGCCAGAGGATTTTGTGAAGGCCAATAGTATGGGTTCAAAAACGGACTGAACAGGCTCTTAAAGGAGAGATCCATGTATGGCTATTTATCAAGTTGGTCAAGGGAGGAAACGTCTGACTATTGGGAGCTAAGAGTGAACAGATCACTCCATTTCCAACTTGTTTCTGCTTTTCTCTGAGGCTACAGAAGGTGGCCCTGTCAGAGATATGGTGCTGGGCTAGAAGGACCATTGGTCTGATCCAGTAGGGCATGCTACTGTGAGCCCCAAAATCTTTGGTCTTTTAGAGCCCAGCCTGGCAAGGCGTGGTCCTGTTCCATGTAGAATGGCACAGTGCTGCTCTGACGCGTCTTTCCTTTTCTCATGCAACCTCTGCTCTTGGGGACCAGCGGCAGCTTGGTGTGCTGCAAGAGCGAGAGCTATAAAAGGGAGGGTATGCTAGTGACACTGTGACAGGGTCACTAAGTCCCTGCAGAACCAGACCCTGGGGCTACAGTAAGTTCCTACAATGTCACAATTAACCCCAGGGAGCCCCAGGGAGCGAGCAGCACTATGGCCAGCGGCTGGCCCTTTAAAAGGGCCAAGCTGGATGCTGCTAATGGGGAACTGACTCGGGCTGCTTGCCCACATTACACAATTTCAAAATATTTTCTATCTTACATGAAATTGTGTAACGGGTGCATGCGTCTTTTCTCATTCAGCATGGAAATGTCTGTGATTTTCATCACGGACATCAGGGTAAGGAAATCCAACTATGACATTAACATGCGTTCTGTATTACATGAGATTTGAATGTGTGCATGGGGGTGAATTTAACGTGAACTTAACTAATGGGAAACTTACAACCTGTGCATGGATTCTTTTAAGGTCATGTGATTTTGGGGGGGGGGGGGGGGGGGAGAGAGGAAAGACAATAACATGGGCATGCAGCCCAGAAAGAACATAAGAACATAAGTGCCATACTGAGTCAGACCAATGGTCCGTCAAGCCCAGCATCCTGTCTCTGACAGTGGCCAATTTTGGTCGCATGGGAGACGTGTCAGCAGTCACAATGGGCAATCCATTCCCTGCTGATCACTCCCTGCTCCCAACAGTAAGAAGTTCCCATCTCGTAATGGGACATAAACTTGCGTTATTGCTAATTTCATGTGGGATAGACTCTCACATGAAAATTGGCATGTGGGTAAGTGGCCTCAGTGGCTACAGCTGAGTAAGCCACTGTAGCCAAGTGGGGCCAGCTAGGCTGGGCATGGTTAGGCCAGCCCTAAGGCTTGATAATGCTGAGCTGAGTCCCAGTCCAAGGGGGTTACTAGTTAGAGGCAGAAAAAAAGGGAGCTCTGCCTCAAAAGCCATCCAGAGAGGCTGAGCTAGGGGAGCTGGGAGCCTCATTGCAGGAGAGATTCTACCTGGCCAGGAGGGCCTGAGCCCGGTGGTAACACTCCCTGAGAGGGGCCCTGTGATCTGGATGGGAGAAAAGTGTGTTCAGTCAACTAGTCAAGGGACCTTGTACAGATATTGAATAAGAGATTACTTAGTGTTACAATAACCTGGCTGGGAGAGACTGTGCCTGGTCTGGGGGCCTGGGTTGTAGAGGCATCCTGAGGTATTTGTATCAATTGTGATGGTGAAGGACACTGTTAATAAAGGACACTAAGGTAAAGATCCCACCTGGACCTGGGTTCTTGGGATTGTCAGTTTTGGAAATATTTACCCCAGGGCCTGGGCCTGTTACATACAACACCCCCATCTTTCCTATGTAGTCCCACCCTGTGATGTCATGGTGCTCTAAAAGGAGTTGGCCTGTCCTTATCCAAACCTGAAGTGATCAAAATTATACCCAACTAGATTTTAAGCTAGATCTCAGATGGTCCAGGTGCAACCACAGGGATATAGAAAGAGGGTCTGAGAGACTGTTCCATGTCACGTCACTGTTGGCCCCTATATGTTGGACCCTGTTGGTTCGCCCCTGGAGACTTATAGAATCAGAGAGGTTCCAGAATGCCCTGGAGAATGTTCCCTCTGATTTCAATGGCCATTCACTTGATGACTTCGTGGCCTTTTGGAACTCTGTGCTGATGGAGGCCATCGACCGTACGGCTCCCAGGCATCTGCTCCCGAACCACCAACAACGCAGATCCCCATGGTATACAGAGGATCTGCAGTGGATGAAGCAAGAAGGGCAGCAGTTAGAACGACAGTGGCGTTGTTCTCATACTGAAGTCGACTGATTGCAACATAGGTTTACGTACCTATGCCATGGCGGTGTGGGCAGCAAAAAAGGCTTTTTTGCTGCCTTCATTGCATCTGCTAAGTCACGACCAGCTAAGCTTTTCCAGGTGGTGAGGGGGCTGGTCAGTCTGGCCTCCCTCTGCCTGGATCCAGAGTTATCTCATGCTTGCTGTGACTTATTTGTGGACTTTTTTGTAGACAAAATCACTCAAATCCACTGCGATTTCGACGCCGCACTTTTAACAGTGGGTGAACCACAGGCAGTCAAATCCCCATCTTGTCCTGTTTTATGGGATCAATTTCAGTGTGTGTTGCCCTCTGATACGGAAGAGGTTCTGGGGGCTGTTTGAGCCACTCATTGTGAACTGGACCCATGCCCGTCCTGGCTGGTCAAGGCCAGTCGGGAGACGTTGAGGCTGTTGCTGGCCAGGATAGTCAACGCCTCCCTTAAGGAGGGCAGAGTGCCGGACTGCCTCAAGGAGGCGGTGGCATGGCCCCTACTCAAGAAACTATCACTTGACGTTGAGGCCATGGCCAGCTACTGGCCGGTTTCTAACCTTCCCTTTTTAGAGAAGGTTATTGAGAGGGTGGTGGCTCATCAGCTTCAGGAGCGTCTGGATCAAATCAGTTTCCTATATCCCTCGCAGTCTGGCTTTTGTTTGGATTACGGCACTAAGACTGCACTTGTGGTCGATGACCTCTCCCGTGAGTTGGACCAGGGTTGTTCGACCCTGTTGATCCTATTAGATCTCTCGGCTGCATTTGATACCATTGACCATGAGTTGTTGGTGACATGGTTGCAGGACCACGCCGGAGTGGGCGGGACTGTTATTAAATAGTGCTGCTCTTTCCTGGTAGGAAGAACTCAATGTGTGGTGTTGGGTGATGGTTCATCTTCTCCCCGGGACCTCACATATGGAGTTTCACAAGGTTCCATCTTATCCCCTCTCTTGTTCAACGTGTATATGCAGCCTTTGGGGGAGATCGTCAGAGGGTTTGGTGTAAGGTGTCATCAATATGCGGATGACACCCAGCTCTACCTCTCTTTTTCATCAGACCCAGGCCAGGCAGTCTCAGTACTTACCCGATGTTTGACAGCAGTGGGAGACTGGATGAGGGCGAGCTGCCTGAAGTTGAATCCTGACAAGACGGATGTGATGGTTGTGGGAAAAACCAGGGGAATTATGACCCTCATCATTGATGGGGTCTGTCCTCCCCTGGTATCCCAGGACTGTAGTCTGGGCTCTGCCTGGATGTCCAGGTGGCAGCTGTGGCGAAGGGCACATTTCGCCAACTACATCTGGTGCAATGGTTTAAGCCGTATGTCTCGGACTCGGACCTTGCCATAATCATCCATGCTTTTATTACCTGGAAATTGGACTACTGTAATGCGCTCTATGTGGGGCTACCCCTGGTGACAGTCCGGAGATTCAGCTGGTGCAGAATGCAGTGGCTCGTCTCCATAGGAGGACAAGTCGACGTGAGCACATTACTACAGCGCTCCGTTCTCTGCGCTGGCTGCCGATAGTCTTCTGGGCCTAATTCAAGGTGTTGGTTTTGACCTTTAAAGCCCTGAACGGCCTGGGCCCCACCTATCTGCAGGATCGTCTCACCCTCTGGATCCTGGATCGGCCTCTGCAGTCGGCTGGGGGTGCCCTCTTTGAGGTTCCCTGGGTTTCCTGTGTGTTGAATATGAGGAGGGCAGTCTCAGTGGCCGCACCGAGGCTGTGAAACTCCCTCCCATTGGAGGGCCGCTTGGTCTCTGACCTCCCCTCTTTCTGTAGACAGTGTAAGATCTGACTGTTCCGCTGGGCCTTTGCTGAGGGAGATGGGTGGGTTGGGTTAGGGTTGGGGTTTTTCTTTTTGCTTGGGTTATTGTAATGTTTATATTTCATGGTAGTGTTTGTTTTTATAATACTGTTAGCCGCCCCGAGATGCGTAAGCAGGAGGGAGCGACATAAAAATGTGAAATAATAATAATAATTATAATAATAAATATGGACAATGGCTACAGACAAACAGCCCTTCCACACACACACACACCTAAACTGCCCGGTTGCTGGCTGCACCCACACACCCCTCCATCAGGCTGTCCCTCCCCGCTGCTGGTTGGCTGCAGACACCTTCTCAGACCACTCTGAACTGTGTTCATTGTGACATCAGCATCAGCTAAACCCCTCATATGTACTTCTCCCAGCTCATTTGCATGCTTAGAGTCTATTCGTTGGAAGACTTAGGTAGCTTCAAACACGCATATCAACTTTCCGTTACAGGCAGGGACCCTGTTGTTCACTGCGTTTCCCCCCATTGCCACCAATGGGGAAAATGCCGTGAACATGGGTCCCTTGTTTTACAAAACCCTTTCCTATCCCCTCAGCACATGGCTGTGGCTCAGTTTTCTTCTAAGGCTCGTCACCAAATGCTGTTGTATGCAGCACTTATACAACAGGGCAGGCCGGTAGTTCTCAAGCCAGGCGGGGAGGCAGAAACGGTATTCAAGGCAGAGTACTCAAAAAGTAGCACGGCTGGTAAACACTTAGCTCCACTCTGACTGAGCTGGGGGGACTTCCAAAAGGATGAAGCATAAAGGGGAAGAGTTAGGCACGATAGTCAGGACTGTTGTGAGTGCACGGGCTACACTCACCCACATCCCATGAGTATGAAATGTAACAAATGGGATGTGGGTGAGTTAGTTGTGACACATACGCTCACCTGCCACCAGATGCTCCACTTGCCTCTGGCCAGCTGGTGCTCCGAGTGCCGTTGCCAGCTGCTCAGTTCCCCCCTGGCTGGCTGGTGTTCTGACACCACTCCCCCAAACAAGGGCATGCAAACACATGGGTGTTGATTAGCTAGCACGCCAACCCATGAGTGTGCATTAGTCTGCACTAGTTCCCTATGTTCCTGGCAGGAGGCCGTGCGTGGGCACCTGACGGGGAATGCATGTTGAGGTAAGTCGACAACCTACTCAACAGCCATCTGAACACCCACTCGTGGATGGCTTTTGTGCCATTTTCTTTCATCCACAGTCAAAGAACAAGGATGAAGAGAGAGGGGAAGCAACAGAAGGGGGAGAAGGGAGAAATAGGTGAATATAAGGGGGAAGGGCCTCAACTACAACAGACAAGAGGAAAGAAAGGGTGAAGGAGCTATTTTAAAAGTCTGAATCACTAGTGCTGGCCAAGGAAGTCTCCTTGATAGGGGGGAAAGGGGTGGGCCATGGCTCAGGTAGAAGAGCACATGCTTTGCATTGATAAAGGTCCCAAGTTCAATTCCCTGGATCTCTGGTAGCACGCTTGGGTGAGGCCTCTGCCAGAGAGCTGGATCTGAAACCCTGCTGCCATGTCAGGTTGTGACAATACTGAGCTAAGATGGACCATTGGTCTGACTCCATTAGGCAGCTCCTTATATCCTTAACAACTGGCGTTTGGGCCCTGGCTTCCCAGTCATGAACTAAAATGGCTTGCTGGAACAGGAGTAGAATTAGAGGGACTATTAAATGACCAAACTCTACATCGGGCAGAAGGATGATAAATTCACTCAGGATTTTGATGATGCTGGCCATTTTATTTTTATCCTGTAGCTAAGATGTGGCAAAAGCTGTCAGCGGTTTAACAAAAAGCAGTGATATCGCCAGAAGAGCAAACTCCATTCATTGCCAGGATTTGCATTCGATAGGAATGACTCCCTGTAATTTAAAATTCAATTTATTATTTTGAGTCCCTAATACATTGACTCTTTCTTACACAACCTGATTTTTTTGTCTTTATTCTGTATAAAATGAAAATTAAGCCCTAGCCAGGAGAGGAGCCTAATCTAGATTCTTTCCTTCTCTCCCTCCTTTGCTTTGCTAATCTTTTCAAATATGTAAGGTCTTTAACTAGCCGCATGTGGAAATTTTTTGAGAATTTATTTATACCAGTCATTGTGAAAGACTTACTCCCCTCTCTGCTTTCTACCAAGAGCAGCATTTTACTTTGAAACTAAAGGTTCAACCCATGGAGTCAATGGGAGTTTTGCCATTAACCTCAACAGGTTCAGGATCACACTCACACCCTTTGGGGGAGGAGGGCAGCCAACATCACAGAGGACTCCCTCTGAGCTTGAGGGGGGAAGAGTACATTCCAGCCCAGGCACTGAGATAGACACCTCCCAGCCCTGGAGGGCCCTTCCTGATCCCAGGGCTATATAAGCCAGGCTGGCCTGCCTAAGGCAGGTGTGACATGGTGATGACCATGGGCACCCTTTGGCAGCAAGGAAGGTGGGGACAGGAAGGATTTCGTGTTTTAATGTGGATTATTGGGAGAGTTGGTGGATGGGATCTGACAACAGTCTTAACACACACACACGAGAACACACACACCCTGTGAGGAGGCGGGTATGAACCTGGGTATGGGGGTCTCCTCTGGGTGAGAAATGGAGAAGCAGGTTGTAGGTGGGACTCTCATATGTAAGAGAATGGATGTGGGGGAATTGGGTAGGGTTTTGTTTATGTATTGTTTGTATTTTATTTATATGTTGTAAGCCAATCAGAACCACATGGATTGGGTGGAATATTTTTATTTTTATTTATTTTTCAATTTAATACCCCGCCCTCCTGCCATCAGGCAGCCCGGGGCAGCTTACAAAATAAAAATCTAAAGATGATGCCATGGCATTCAGAGCACTACACCAGAACAATTTAACACAAGTTTTAATCCTCACAACAACCCTTTGAGGTAGGTTAAGCTGAGAGAATATTGTGACTGGTCCAAGGTCAACCAGTGAGTTTTTGGTTAAGGCGAGACTTGAACCAGGGCCTCCCCCTACCTCCCGGTCTAGGTACTATGCACTTAGCCATTCAATCACAGGAACTCCTGTTTTATATTCAGCGGTAAAGAGGCAGGTTACTCCAATGGTTGGGTTGTTCGTTGGAGAACAAGGCTCATTTCCCTTCTCTGATAAGCTCTTGGCTGGTAGGTGTGGCTTCTGGGGCAGGAGGAGTGGTTTCTGGGACAAGCTTGGGCCCCAGCAATACATTTTTTATAAATTAAGCACTGCTCTGAACGGAGAAGCTAGGGGCTGCTCCTTCAGGGTCGTCGTCATCATCCCTCCCTACCCCCCCATTTTATAAAGAAGCTATTGGAGAGCAGACCCTAGGGTAGAGGACAGACTAGAAGCCAAAGCTCCAGGCATGACCGCTACAAAGCCTAGCTACCCAGTCCCAATGTTTTTGCTGTTGTGGTAGCATGGCTCTGTTGCCAGAGTATGCTGTTAAGGACAATAGTGTAACTGGGTTTTTAAAAGGGTTGGATAGCTTCTTACAGGATAGCTCCATCCATGGCTATTAAGACAAGTTAGTCAGGGGCCTCCGTCTGCCAGGAGCTGGAAGTAAATAGCAGTGAATAAATCACTCCATCATGCCCTGTTGTGTGCATCTCTGAAACAACCAAGAGTGGCCATTGTTGGAGACAGGATGCCGGGCTGGATGGACCATCGGTCTGACCCAGAAGAGCATTTCTTATGTTTCTTCTAGTGATTAAGCAGTAGCCAGCAGGTCTTCCTATAGCTCTGGTAGTAGAGCTAAGAAAAGGTGATCAGTCAGTTGAGGGTTCAAATCTGACTCATAATCGGTTACTGTGATTTTCCATTTTAAAACAATAAGCAGGAGTGGCCAGTGGATCCTCCCCCACAATTCCAACACACACTGCGGATGAATGAAAGGATGGCGATGGGAGGGGGCAAGAAGCTGCTTCCCCAAAGTCTCCTGCATTCCTTTCCTGCTTATGCTTACCCATACCTAAGGGCTGGCCTATATACAAACCATCACTGAAATAACTGAGTTTAATTCATACCTTTGGTTATGAAGTGTGAACACACTTATTTCTTAAGTCGGGACACTATGGACATTCTTGTCTCAGAGTGTCCCGACTTGCACTGGAATGACTAACGATATAAATTAAAAGTAGGGTTCTGAACCATCATCTCTGGCCCCCAAGTGAAGCCTCCATTTCTCCAACTTATCCAGGGGCATCTAGGTAACTTGGGGACTTTTTCCCCCTCCAGATGGGGCAGGGGATGGGATCATGTGAGAAAGGAGCAAGGCATATAAGCTCTCCTGCCCTTTCTCTGGCATAGCCCCACCCTCTTCCAATCATCATTTATTTAGTTACTGAGATTTTTATCCCACCCTTTCCTGATGACTCAGGGTAGATACGAGACTGCACTTGTGGCTTTGGTCGACAACCTTAGTCAGAACTGGACCATTTGACCCTGTTGATTCTATTAAATCTATCAGCTGCTTTTGATACCGTTGACGATGAGATGTTGGTAACTCGCTGTAGTGAAAAGAATGCGATAAGACCTTTGTGCACCGGTGGAGCCAGGTTAGTGGGCATTTATATATCTTATTTTGGCCTGTATATGCTGCAGACTCCATCTTGATTGGCGTGTGTAAAAACATATATATAATGTAAAAATTGAGAACTGGCAACTCATTTCATGCAATGGATGTATCTTATGTAAGCCTCTTTGGCAACTTTTCTGTATTGTATAAGTTGTTGTTCAGGATGTCAAGGCCAGTCAGAGATGTTGTGGGAAGCTCTTATCAGTTGAGCTTGCTAGTAAGGTTTCTTAATTGGATGACTCAGCCAGAAAGGATGCAGCTGCGCTAGCTAGAATTGGTCACACATGTGCAGGATTTGTAAGAGTGAATGTGTAATATCAGAATACTATAAGAGACAGCAGCTGGGGTCCCATCTGAAAAAAAGAACTTCACTGCTGGCCACTCCGCAGACGTGTTGAGTGGGCGCAGCAGAACCTGGGGCCCACCTGGGGATCGTCCCGCAGCTGTTGTTGGGGTTCTCTGGCTTACCGAAAGGGATGTGAGATGCTTTGTATATCTTTTAAGTTGTGCACTTTTATCTTTTATGCTGTATATAAAATAAAATAGCTTTCTTGGCACCATATTGTTTGAGCTTTCACTATTCTGATCTCAAAGAACAAACAATTTCAATACATTTGGCATAGTTGGCAGGATCAGATCAGGGAGCCTGCAGTGTGATGCCAAAACTTTGCTGGGCCCAAGGTGACCCAGATCCAGGGGTGGGCTGATACCTCTGCCTGGGATCCGATGGCTCAAATGTTGCGCCGGTTATCCCCACTGGTGAGTTGGACAGAGCTGTTTTGCCCTGGGGGAGCCCATGCCTCAGGAAATTGGGGAAATGCCTGTAGAATTGGGGGGTCCCGGGATGAGCAAGGAAGTGGTCTCTGAAGTGAGTTGGGAGGAGCTGTGTTGTTCTAGAGGGGTCACCACCGAAGGGAAAAAATGCCTACAGTGGGGGGCCCCCAAGGGGGGGGGGAAGAAATAGAGCAGTCTCCAAAATTGATTGAATGCTCTTCACAGCAAAATAGGGCTGGGGAGAGGAGAAAAGAACGGGCTAGAAATTATTTGTCTAGCAGCTGTGCGGTAGCTGAATGTGTTAACACTGGAAGCAGCTTTGGAGTGAGCACAGAGAGCAAAGCTAGAAATCATTTTGCTTCCACAGGCATGTGGCATTTTTTGCTGTTAAGGTTTTTTTATAAAGTTATGTTGATTATTCAACATTAAGGAAATTATTGATTGTTTGTTTGGGGAAATAACATATATGTTGCTATAGGAATTTTCCCAGCACAGGGCAAAGTCAGGTAAAGCATATGTTTTAATAAGGACTTACCTTGCTTGTGTAGAGCAAAGTTAATTAAGTATTTTTGATAAGATAGTTTTCCAATGATGTGCTTAGTTGAAAAAGTATTGAGTAAAGGGTTAAGTGAATGTAGCACTGATGAGAAAGAGGGGGAGAGAATGGAATGTGCGGCCTGAGTGCCGATGCAGAGGAAGGCAATCAGAAAACCTGATTGGATGTTAGGAGCAAGGAGCAAAATAAAGCAAGTAACTTAAGCAATAGAAAGATTTAAGGAGAAAATAAAGCTTTGTTCATGGTTTGTGATTTACGCATTGGAAAATGTGAGTGGCTCTAGTTAAATAAATAAGAATAAATAGTTCATTTGTAGATTAGAACTAGTGAGAGGTACCGGGACAAAAGCTGCAGGTCTTGTTTTGGTGCTTGTTATCTGGTTTGTGTTTAAGTGAAGAAATAACTGGACTGCTAGGGCAGACTAAGCTGCCAAGAAGGGAAGCGGTACTATTGGACCCTACTGCTTCCGCAGTGCCACAGGTGCAGCCCCTTCCCCTGATAGCCAAGTGGGGAGTCCCCTTTGAGCAGTTGTCAGAAAGGGGCAAATGTAATGCTTGGTTCCCAAATGGCTCGGCGGAATATCTTAGGGAGGAGCGGGTGTGGAAGGCAGCTGTTTTACAGCCAATTAAGGGTACTGTTTTCATTTAGCATGGGCAGAGACACTCCAGCTGATTAGACTGCACTGGAGATGTCCCAACCCAAAATGCATTTGTGATAAACTCATGGGCCATTGCAAATACAAACTCTTTGGGCCCCCAAATGAGAATAACAATTGATTAATCCATGATGGGCTGTTGTGGGGAGGTGATTTGTGGAAACAAGTGATTGAGATTATCAGGAAAATCCCTGTGACAATGTATCATGCCCATGGCAGGGACCCCTCCCCAACTACCCAATACAGCAATGTTGTGGATCAGATGATCCAGCCCCGAGGGGTGGAAGCCCTAATGACATTTTGGGGGAGATGAAAAAAGATCCCCATATTTTATGCTAATGGGCTACAGCCAGAGGCATTTCCTGTCCTGTGAATACTGGGGAAACTGTGGTAACACACTGCTTAAACAGTGAATGAGACAGCTTACCCCTGCGGGTAGTTTTCAGGGGTGGGCTGAGGCGGTGGCAATTAAGGCACTGGACTGTGATAGAAATGAGATCACCTGGACAGGCTCATGTTCCCATGTACACCATAGTGGGATAAACAAGGTTGTAACTGGGGCAAACTTAATATCCCAGCTTGCTTTAACTCCCACACAACTCTTGTTAATTGGACTCATGGAGGTGACTTGCGCTGGGATATCACTGGTCATCTTCATGCCCAGCAACATCTGGAGTGTAAATAACCTGGCCTTCTAGGGATACACTCCGTTGTTAAAATTATGTTGTGATTGTAGGTTACTCAGGGCAGGATGTGTGACTTGGCAAAAATATTGATCTGTCATGGCGGTAATAGCCGCAGGTGAAGGGAATACATACTGAGTGATGAGAACGGGTGACTCAATACCTATTTGTCTTGACAGAGGCAAACTGAGATGACAGGACTGTAAGTGGAGTGGGGGGGAGAACTGTGTTGCCGGCTGGGTCCCACAGGGGCTAGCTGCCCTCCTAGTCTGACCCGCGTGTGCTGAGCTCTATCGGAGCCCCGGAGAGCCCCACCGGCTGAGGACTCCCCGCTACTTGATTGCTAGCAGCTGCTGTTGCCACGCTGTGTGACTTGGATTGGCTGAGAAGGATCTGATGCCCCATTGGGAGGACTTATACGGAACCTGGAAGTTCCCCGTAAGGCCTGGTGAAGCGCTCAAGCCAGCGCTGCAGTAGAGCCCGCGCCGCGCTGCTGCCACCTCCGTGCACACAGAGGGAGCACACACAGGTAAAAGGCGATCGGGGGGGGGTTAGGTTACCGGAGTGCCAGCAGCCAGCCAGCCTGGG
>QEPC01001738.1:3055916-3076905 GCA_003113815.1 Sphenodon punctatus
CGGCTGCAGGGAACTGGATGAGGGCGTGTCAACTGAAGCTGAATCCCAACAAGATGGAGGTGATGCTAATGGGTAAGGCGATGGGTGTGATGTCCCCTGTTATTGATGGGGTTTGTCCCCCATTGGTTCCCCAGGTTGGTAGTCTGGGAGTGCTCCTCGATGCCTAGCTCCATCTGGATGTCCAGGTGGATGCTGTGGCAAGGAGCACATTTTGCCAATTACATCTGGTGTGACGGCTTCGGACATACGTCTCAGACTCCAACCTGGCCACTATCATCCATGCTTTCATTACCTCGAGATTGGACTATTGTAACACGCTCTATGTGGGGCTACCCTTGGTGACGGTCTGGAGACTGCAGCTGGTAAAGAATGCGGCAGCCCACCTCCTTACAGGGACAGGTCACCGTGAGCACATTACACTGGTGCTCTGTTCTCTGCACTGCCTGCCTATAGTCTTCCGGGCCCGATTCAGGGTGTTGGTTTTGACTTATAAAGCTCTAAACGGCCTGGGCCCCACCTCCCCGCAGAACTGCCTCACTCCCTGGGCCCTGGAGCAGACCCTGAGGTCGGCCGGGGGCACCTTCTTGGAGGTTCCCCAGGTATCCCAGGAGGTGACTCTGGAGACGGCGTTCTCAGTGGCCACACCGAGGTTGTGGCACTCCCTTCCGGCAGTGGCCCTGTTGGTTCTGGAACGCCCTTCCTTTCGATGAAAGTGCAAAACTTGGCTGTTCTGTCAAGGTTTTGATGAGGGAGCTGGGTGATGGATGGGGGTGGGTTAGGGTGGCAGGAGTTTGGCTATTCCCCCCAGTTTTAATTGCACTGTTAGTGCATTGTTTGATTAATATTTTATTACTGTTTTAATCTGTTTATTTACTATTATATTTTATATTTTTTGTTTTATCAATTGTAAGCTGTCTCGAGCTGCTGTGAGCAGAAGAGGCGGGGTATAAATATTTGATAAATAAACTTGTTAAAAATATATCATTGCAAAAACATACATGCAAAATACAGAGAATAAAGCCATAAACCACATATAAAATACCCATACCACCCCAATCCTGACCCTGCCCATTGAACACCTGACCCAGTAATACGGATTTACATCGTCTTCAGAAGATGCTCAGAATAAGGCTTTGGCAAACCTCCATGGGTGCTCTCGGAGGAAGCATTTCTTTAGATAGCATGACATCCTGCCATTCCGAAGTGGGTGTGGCTACATCAGGAAGGGACAGGAGAGTCCCTCTGCTCTGCCTCCTTCAGATCAAGATGTCTAAAAAAGTGGCAATCCTCATTAAAAAGCCCTGTCGTTATTGCAGTTATGGTTTGCACACAGGCATCCCCACCGGTCCTCTGCAGAGTCTGCATACCTGTACTCTAAGCAGGGTGTCCTTGTGTGGGAAGAGGGCAACAGCACACAAATTACTCAAGCAAAACTCAGTGACTTCAGGGTTTATCCACACATTGCATTGACACAGTCCATGTAAAGGAGTTTTGTGAGAAAGGTCTTGGGAGGAAAAAACAAAACAAGCACTGTCAACATTTGCATTTCACAGTCTGATGATTTTGCATATTCAAATACCACAGGCCAAATTATCGTCTGGCCTAACTCCACGGAAGTCCACGGCATCAGGCCAGGAAAGAATTTGACCTTTCAGTGAAGACGGAGAGCAAATAAAGTAAATTTTACAAATTCTATGGACCAGACTTCCCTTTTATTTTATGTCGAAAAGTGCCCTGGAAAAAAAATAAGTGTTCTTATTTTTGTTGCCACATTGCTTGGCTTCAATTGTCTACAATTGTTTGTAGGGATGAGAGGTCACATTGGAATATTTATTCCCAGTCTTTCCTTGCTCGCTACTATCAAGGATTTGCTAAGAACTGAAACCTTTTCCCTTTAGGATGGATGTCTGATTCAATGAAATTTAGGCAGCTGCGTAAACCAGCTCAGACTAATCCCTGGATCTGTAGGAAAGCCTGAACAGTGAGCCAGCAAACACAAGAGGTGTGAGAACAGCAACAATCCACACTTCTAATTAGTTCTAGGTTTAAGTAGGCATGGTAGTAACTAGACCCTTTGTAAATACGGGCTTCATTCTGCACTTACTGACTTTGCAGGAAACAGACCAGGCAGTAAAGCACTAAGGGCTCAGGGTGCTTGCCCACGTTACCTGGCCCAGTGAAACCCCCAGCACAGAATCTGAGAGCTGGGAATCATACGTTTATCTCCGCACATGGGCGCAGGGGTAAAAACGTCATGAGCCGGGTCCTGCGGCATTTTCTCTTACAAATATCAGGGCTGGATTTTGAGCCCTGTCATTTGTAAGAGAAAATACCGCAGGACCCGGCTGATGACGTTTTTACCCCCGCATCCACGTACGGAGACAAACAGGATTCCTAGCCATCAGATTCCATGCCAGGAGTTTCGCCAAGCAGGTAATGTGGGCAAACACCTTCATTCACAGAATGTCCTCTTTGTCCCTTGCAAAACTCACCATTTGTTCCTTAATCTGTGTTTGTCTTGTCCAGTAGCAATGCATTCATACAGCATTAACAATTCCCTTGCATTTCACTGCCCCAGCCTCCTCCCTACTTCCTTGTGGTAATGTGGCTATCGGCCAGTCTCTAATCTTCCCTTTTTGTGGAAGGTTACTGAATTGATAGTGGCTCGGCAGCTGCAGGAGCATCTGGACCACATCAGTTTTCTGGATCCCCCGCAGTCTGGCTTTCATCCGGGCTATGGCACTGAGACTGCGCTTGTGGCTTTGGTCGACAACCTCCGCCATGAACTGGACCAGGGTCAGTCGACCCTTCTGATTCTGTTAGATCTGTCAGCTGCTTTTGATACCGTTGACCACAAGATGTTGGTGACTCACTTGCAGGACCGTGCTGGGGTGGGTGGAATTGTTCTTGAATGATTCCGCTCATTCCTGGCCGGGAGGACACAGCAGGTGGTGCTGAGGGACTATTCTTCTCCCCGGGACCTCACGCGTGGTGTTCCACAAGGTTCCATTCTGTCCCATCTCCTGTTCAACATGTATATGCAGCCCTTTAGGGGAGGTCGTGAGAAGGTTTGGTGTTCGGTGTCATCAGTATGCTGATCACATCCAACATTACCTCTCGTTTTCAGCTGACCCAGGTCCAGTAGTCTCGTTGCTTACTCGGTGTTTGGCGGCTGTGGGAACTGGATGAGGACGAGCCAACTGAATTTGAATGCGGACAAGACGGAGGTGATGTTGGTGAGGAGGGTCAGAGAGTTGGAGACCCCCATCATTGATGGGGTCCACCCCTCCCTGGATCCCCAGGTTCAGTGCCTGGGGGTGCTCTTCGACTAACAGCTCCGCTTGGATGCCTAGGTGGAGGCTGTGGTAAGGGATGCCTTTTGTCAGTTACATCTGATACAGTGGCTTTGGCTGTATATTCCAGACTCCAACCTTGCCACCATCATCCATGCCTTTATCACCTCAAGACTGGACTACTGTTAACACGCTCTACGTGGGGCTACCCTTGATGACAGTTCGGAGACTGCAGCTGTTGCAGACNCTCCGCCATGAACTGGACCAGGGTCAGTCGACCCTTCTGATTCTGTTAGATCTGTCAGCTGCTTTTGATACCGTTGACCACAAGATGTTGGTGACTTGCTTGCAGGGCTGAGCCGAGGTGGGTGGGATTGTTCTTGAATGGTTCCGTTCCTTCCTAGCCAGGAGAACTTAGCAGGTGGTGCTCGTGGATTGTTCTTCGTCTCTCCAGGACCTTTCGTGTGGAGTCACGCAAGGTTCTATTCTGTCCCCTCTCCTGTTCAATGTGTATATGCAGCCGCTGAGCAAGGTCATGAGAAGGTTTGGTGTTTGGTGTCATCAATATGCTGATGACACCCAACTCGACCTCTCTTTTTCATCAGACCCAGACCCGGCAGTCTTAGTGCTTACTCAATGTCTGGCAGCTGTGAAGGACTGGATGAGGGAGAGCTGACAAGACAGAAGTGATGCTATAGTGGGGAGGGTGGTGGGGTTGACGTCCCCTGTCATTGATGGGGTTCGTCCCCCACTGGTCCCTCAGGTTCGTAGTCTGGGAGTGCTCCTCGAGTCCCAGCTCCTCCTGGATGTCCAAGTGGGGACTGTGACAAGGAGCACGTTTCACCAGCTATATCTGGTGCGGCAGCTTCAGGCAGACCTCTGACCTGCCCAATATCATCCATTCTTTCATCACCTCAAGACTGGACTATTGTAACATGCTCTATGTGGGGCTACCCATGATGACGGTTCAGAGGCTGCAGCTGGTGCAGAACGCGGTGGCCCATCTCCTCACAGGGACGGGCTGCCATTAGCACATTACACCAGAGCTCTGTTCTCTGAACTGGTTGCCTATAGTCTTCTGGACCCGATTCAAGGTGTTGGTGCTTACCCATATGGCCTAGGCCCTACCTATCTGCCGGATCGCCTCACTCCCTGGGCTCTGGATCAACCCCTGTGGTCATCCAGGAGCACCCTTCTCAAAGTTTCCCAGGTATCTCAGGGGGCGACCATGGACAGGGTGTTCTCGGTGGCCGCACCAAGGCTGTGGAACTCCCTTCCGGCAGAGGCCCAGGTGGCCCCAGACCTCTCCTCCTTTCGAGGACAATGCAAGACCTGGCTGTTCCTCCAGGCTTCTGGTGAGGAAGATGGGTGAAGGGTGGGGAGTTTGACAATTAGGGTGGTAGGGTTTTTGTATATTTTCTTTGACGTCCTCCATATGAATACCAATGTTTTTATGATGTATTTATATTATATATTTATTGTATTTATATTATTATATTTTTATATTTATATTTTTATGAAATGTTAGCCACCCCAAACTGCTTCAGCAGGAAGGTGTGGGGTATAAAATGTACAAATAAATAAATTTCCCACAATACAAAGGGCATGGAGGAATGTAGAGGAGGAAGGAGCATGTAGAGGAGGAGGAGGAGGAAGTATCTGCTCTAGGACTATCTGACCACACTTCTCTGGACACTCAGAGGTAGGAAGTGACAATCACAACATAATGTATTAGGGACCAAAGCTTGCTCTGGGTATGTCTACTGTCCGTGCTGATCATGCAAGGCTCTACTGTGGGTTCTGATTTTACAAAGACTTAGCCAGTTGCCTAACATCCCCCAAGTACAACAGCTGTGTTTGTCTCGCTTGTGTTTTGGTCTAACAAGCAGGACTTTTGGCCTCTTCCCATTCAATGATTATGATAGGCACAATCTAAACTAGTCTAGAAAACCCTAAGCCAATTAACAAGTTATGGTGATGTTTTTGTTCTCCTCTTCCCTTGGGAAAAGAAAGCCTTGTCAGCTTGTGTTAGCCAAAGAAAGAGCAGTGAGCGTGGAAGAATTACGTAGACCTGGGAGCAGAGGGTTTATAGTCAGATCAGACCCCAGTGACTTCAGCATACTGCTAATATTAAATAATTTCCACAGCCCTTTCACCTCTGTAAAACTGCACACGTAAAAAAAACTTCACAGTAGATCTCATCATTTGACTGTTTAGAGATGCCCTGCCTCCCAATAAATAGAGTTCCCAAACCTGAAAACATGCAGGTTTACTGCTGTCAAGTATCCTTTATGTATCTACATCTCTTTGCACTAGGAAGCTGCCAAGTGTCTCCATGCCAGAGTCCTTATGTTCTCTTTCATGTACATTTACTCTGCTCACACACACACACACAAGTACTTTATGCGTAAGAACTGTTTTTTATTATGAACAGAACGCCAGAAATATCAAAACTGCCTAATTTTCCCAAGTCCAAAAGACTTTGACAGAAACTGAACTGGGTCCTTAACTCTTAATGTCTCAATCACAGTGTTTAGTTTAAACTACCACCAGAAGGGCAAGAAAACAGTGGCAACGGGACTGCCATTTCCCAATTATTTATCATTATTTCCATAGCACCTTCAGTGTTCTTCAAGGTGCTTTACAATCCTCACCTAGTTCCTCCTCACAACACCCCTGTGAGGAAGGCCATTATTAGTCCTATTTTACAGATGATGAATGGCGGTTAGACTTGCCCAAAACTAACCAGTAAGCTCATGGCTGGGAACATAACAAGTGCCATACTGGGTCAGACCCATGGTTCATTGAGCCTAGCATCCTGTCTCCAACAGTGGCCAGATACAGTAGCTTGAGAGAAGTACAAGTCATGGAGGTATGACCCATCTCCTGCTAACCACTCCCAATTACTGGTAGCCTAGGGTTTTCTTTTAATCTTTTACGTCCCAACTAGTATAGTAAGCACTTATGGGTCAATAAAAGCATTTGAACCCTGGTCTCTCAGGTCCATCCAAGCCAGCATCTACACTGGCTCTCCCAATCCCTCCAGATCGAGACCACATTATATGAATAATTGGCACACCTGATTTGCACAATTAGGTATGCCTAATTTGTATAATTTCCGACCAGGGCAGAAGTCCCAGCCAGGTTCTTCTTATCTAGTTATCTGCCTTTCTTGTGGGTGAAGGACATCTCATAGCAGTATTTGCTGTCCTGCTCTAGTGATTGCTCTGACAGCTCATTTGGAATTGATTCTCTGATAACCCATTGATAATGCCTGATAGCTCACATCAGCGTGGATTCTCTGACAACTTCACTGAAAAAAAGCACTTAGCTATAAAAGCACCACTGTTGATTTCACTGTTCATGGATTTAAAGCTAAGTATGCAGAGTGCCAATCGCTCACATATCCAAGTGCTTTCATTGAACACTAAGATACGGTTTCTGTGTAGTTAAACTATACCCAGTATTTCAGTATTAAACTATGTTTTAGCCTCATACTTTTTACTCTATGCGTTTTACTTGGCCAAAATTAAATAAAAACCAAACCCTAAATTTCCACAAGGGAAGGAGTTTCTTGTTTGGATTTCTTTAAAAAAAAAAAAAAAAGATCTTTGGAAAATGCTCCTCAATGCCATTATAAGCAAGTGAAGTGTGGAACCAATCCAGCCAGTAAAGCATGGAACAAGCATGGGAGGAAAAAGCCAAGCAACCCAGCCTGAAAAGCAATAACCAATTCTGGGGTGGGGTCAAGATGTATGGTGCATTTATAGCCAGGGCCTTAAGGCCTTGCTTGAGAGGGTTAACAAAAAAATTCCGCTTCCCCAACAAGCGGGTGATTGCGTGAGGAGGAGGAGCTTAATTCACAAAGGAGCAGGGCTTATTATTGGCCGAAGGGGCAGGGCTGTCTTTTTTGACTGTATGTTCATGTATGGGCCATTGAAATGCAGGATAATCAGCATCTGTGTAAAGGCAGTAGTACCAGTAAATGAAGCTCTTTAGTTCCCCATCGCTATGTTAAGCTAGTCAGAAGCAGCTGACTTAGAAGGGATTTGCAATAACTCCCCAGCCTTTTTCAGTAACCAGAACAGTAGCAGTTCAATTAGCAGCACTTCCTGTAAGGGGCAGGAGGACAGCTCAGGTTAAAGAACAGTTATGATAGCGCAGGTACAATTCTCTGCTACAAAACAGAAATGAAGAAACCATCTACAGACGTCTCAAGTGCTGACCCCCTCCTCCCCAGGCTGTGTGCTCACCCAACCCAGCTCCTGGCACGTAGGTTAGCTAGCTAGCCAGCATTCTTCTCCTCTGCCCCCATAGCTTTATCCCCCTGACTGAGACACAGTTCATCTGTGGAGGAGATTTCCCCATCATTAATCTCGCCCCCTCCCCACACCGTTTCCTTTCTTTTCTCTTTCTCAGAAGCCAGGATATAGGCCTCAAAGTCTCACCTCTGGGGACCCCGAAAGAGTGCCCGGGCCTACAGCCTCCTTGCTTTATGCTGCCTCTGGCATAGCTATTCCCATGGAGGTCCCTTCTGCACCAGTCAGGCCACACCCCTCCTGTCTGTCTCTAGTCTTTGCCACATCTCCCAGCTTTCAGGCTGGCCAGTAGCAGCAGAAAGCTGGGTGGAACATCGCATCGTTTCCTGTTCCCTCCTTGCTTCTGGCTTCTTCATCTCGACTCCATCCTCTGACTCCTTGTCAGAGCCACCCTTAGGGCTGAGGCAGATGGGGTGGCTGTCCCAGGCCAGGTAGCGAAAAGGGCCCCACAAAACGTCCCAGGCAGGGGAGCAGGTCTGCGGGCAGAGCCCCAGAGTCCAGCTGCAGCAGCGTGGCACAACAGTTCCTCTTCCCACATAGACGTGCCCCCCTCCTCTCTTCCAGAACCATCCACTCACTCCTGGATGCACATAGGGGTGCCACCCCGAACTGTGGTAGGTATGTGGGGGTGGGGAAAGAGCCAGGCCCTTCCTCAGCAGCGGGGATTCTGAGGTTTCTGAGATATAATCTTCAGTTACATCAATCTGAATTTTGTAGAAATTGTTTTCAACAAAAGCAGCTTTTGTCCTCATGAAAAACACAAGAAATAAATGCCATGAGCCACAAACCCACAGGGCTTCAACGGGACTAATCCAAAGTGTGGTACATGGCCTTTCTTTTATTCTCTCATGAGAATAAAAACATTTTCATTGAAAACAATGTCTACAAAAGGTGCCAGGTTTTCAAATTAATGCAACTGAAGATTCTTTTCTGGTTATTTTAATTTAAAAATTTCAGGGGGAAAAAATCATCAGAAGTGGACACTTCCTCTGGAGACTGTCAGTTATCAGCCCGTCTCTTAATCTCTCTTTTTAGGGAAGGTTATTGAGCGGGTGGTGGCTCAGCAGGTTCAGAGGCATCTGGATGGGATTGATTTTCTTGACCCCTTGCAGTCCAGCTTTCGCCCGGGTTATGGCACTGAGACTGTGCTTGTGGCGTTGGTCAATGACCTCTGCCGTGAGTTGGACCGGGGTCTATCGACCCTTTTGGTTCTAAGATTTCTCCGCTGCTTTTGATACCGTTGACCACATGATGTTGGTGACTCACTTGCAGGACCGTGCTGGGGTGGGTGGAATTGTTCTTGAATGATTCCGCTCATTCCTGGCCGGGAGGACACAGCAGGTGGTGCTGAGGGACTATTCTTCTCCCCGGGACCTCACGCGTGGTGTTCCACAAGGTTCCATTCTGTCCCATCTCCTGTTCAACATGTATATGCAGCCCTTTAGGGGAGGTCGTGAGAAGGTTTGGTGTTCGGTGTCATCAGTATGCTGATCACATCCAACATTACCTCTCGTTTTCAGCTGACCCAGGTCCAGTAGTCTCGTTGCTTACTCGGTGTTTGGCGGCTGTGGGAACTGGATGAGGACGAGCCAACTGAATTTGAATGCGGACAAGACGGAGGTGATGTTGGTGAGGAGGGTCAGAGAGTTGGAGACCCCCATCATTGATGGGGTCCACCCCTCCCTGGATCCCCAGGTTCAGTGCCTGGGGGTGCTCTTCGACTAACAGCTCCGCTTGGATGCCTAGGTGGAGGCTGTGGTAAGGGATGCCTTTTGTCAGTTACATCTGATACAGTGGCTTTGGCTGTATATTCCAGACTCCAACCTTGCCACCATCATCCATGCCTTTATCACCTCAAGACTGGACTACTGTTAACACGCTCTACGTGGGGCTACCCTTGATGACAGTTCGGAGACTGCAGCTGTTGCAGACCGCTGCGGCCCAACTCCTTACGGGGATGGGTCGCCGTGAGCACAGGACACCACTGCTTCGTTCGCTGCACTGACTGCCTATAGTCTTCCGGGCCCAATTCAAGGTGTTGGTTCTTACCTATAAAGCCATACAAGGCCTGGGGCCCACCTACCTACGGGACCGCCTCACCCCCCAGATCCTGGATCAGCCCCTGCGGTTGGCCAGGAGCACCCTCCTCAATGTCCCCCGAGTTTCTCAGTGGCAGCACTGCGGCTATGGAACTCCCTACTGGCAGAGATCTGTTTGTCCCGACCCTGGACCTCCTCTCCTTTCGCTGCCAATGTAAGACCTGGTTGTTCTTGTTGTCTGGTGGGGGAGATGGGTAGTGAGTGAGTTGGGCTGTGGCGGGGGTTGTTGCTCCCGAGACTAATATTGTAGGAATTTGAGTTTTTGTGTTTTATAGTTGTATAAATGGGTTTTATAGTTTTATGAATTTATATTCTGTAAGTCGCCCCACGCTGCCATTTCGCAGGAGGGGGCGGGGTATCAAATTGTGAAAATAAATTTTAAAAATTAAATAAATTTCCATTGAGATAAAAATCACCATTTTCTCTTGGAAAAAACCCAAACAGAAAATTCTCAACCAGCTGCCATAATTTCCTCTCCATTAATTTATTCCTGCTGGGTTTCTGGCAGGAAAGGGCAATCAGGCTGGGTACTATCGGAAGGAAAGTTTCCACACTTGAGATAGTAGAAACTAGCAGTAACCATTAAAAAGAAAGCACCACAGCTGTATTATTTCATAACCCAAATTATAGCTGTAATTTATGAGCAGGAGCATTCCAAGGTCAGGCGGGCAGTACACTATGGGTTGTATTTATCAGCTGCATAAAGAAGAGTCTAAATGTAGAATTCATGACCAGAAGCAGTTAAACTGAGGACAGCCAATTAACACAGCATGCATCAAGCTTACAGGAATATGTGTTAAGGGAAGTTTATTCCCTAGAGTAACTTGGGGTCAATAGTTTGAGCCTGACCCTATAACAATATGGCCTGTGTCTGTGCACAGCTGTAAACGGTTTATCAAGGAGACCTTCTGTCAGGGTGACACTTCCAACACAAACGTATGATAATAATATATGCTCTGGGCTTGTTATGTGAGAGACAGATTCATGGCAACTTGTTACTAAAGGAAGATACAATTATAAAACAAATCCAGCTTTAACTTAAAACCTAAAAAATGAGTTGGGGCATAATCCTGTCCTTACTGCTAATGGCTCAGCTCCCATTCATTCCAGAGATCTGTAATAGCAAGGAGGCCTTCCTCAAAGCAGAGCGTACAACAATATGAAACCTGCTCTTCCCTTTTTATCTCTGGGACACAGAGAACTAGAGCGATTTGCACCATCTTCAGGTTTAAAATGGAAGTGCATACAATGTAAAAGCTCTTTTATATACGGGACATTATGGGAACAATCCTAACTCCGCTGAACTCAAGTGGAGCTTAGCCAATGATGTCAGGGCTGCCCCCAGTCTGTCCATTATCCGCTCCCCATCAGGCAGAGTTACACTAAAGAAGGCACCTAGCAGCCTTGATCCAGTCCCAAATTTTCACTCTCCAAAGATAGACCAGTCTCAGGGTAGCACCAGGAGCACTCTGGTGTGGGGGTCCCTGCTGAGCTCGCGGGGGGTGGTTGGGGGGGACATTGCTGTGCTGTCGACACTCCATGGGTGGGAACAGAGTCGCACAGGGAGCACTCCGCAAAAGTGTAGCCTGGCCCAGAGCACTCTACGACAACCTCCTTCCTTCCTTCCGCCTTTGGGACACTGGGAAATGAACGTTGGGCTGCAGCAAATGAGGGTCCTGCACAGGCCAGATGGAGGAAAGTCTGTTCCAAAGTCTGTCAGGGGAGCCCGTTCATCTAACTCGTCACCTATTTCAGTGACTCGACCTCAAGAGTCGTGCTGCCTTAGGCCGTTTTTGCATGCCCCACCCCCAGCCCCCGCTGGGTGTGCGTGGGGGGAGGAGGGGGCGTCTGTGCATACGCTGCAGCGGTGGGGGGGGTGTCCGCCGGTGGAGGGGTGCTCCCAGTGCACACCCATCTCCACCCATCACCCACCCACGTGGAGGAGGCTCCATGGGTGGAGATGGGTGTGCACCCATGGGAAAGGGAGCACACCCACCTCCCCCTGCCGCTGGTGCACACCCCATCCCCCACATCCAGCAGCGCCGTGTGAAAACGGCCTCACTGGAGGACTCTGTTCTAACGGAGATGTGAGTCTGGCTGAGATCAGAGTGCAGCTTTCAACTCCCCGTAGGAAAGTGGCACGTTCTAGCCAGGCTGTGCCTAAACTCTCAGGGTCGAAGGAGGACAGTAGTTGTGCAATGCACATTAGTAACTCTCATACAGGGTGAAGTTCAGCCCTGTAAAAATGGATTACAAAAGGCCTGGGCAGCACTTAAAGTGCCACAGAGGCCTTCATATTAAGACATAAGTAAGTGGCACTTAGGCTGTGTGAGCTTGTGGTACTGAGAGTTGTGGGGGGTGATAAAGAGACAATAGCTCAGAGGTGGGGAACTTTTCCCCTCCCAGGGTCACTTTGAAAATTACTACACGCTCCAAGGGCCACACAGAAATTGGAATTGGGGGGTACTTCAGGAGTACATTCAGGAAGAGGAAGGGTCCAGATCATAGATCTGTCCCCTATCCTTGTGTGCATGCCCTCACCTCTGCTCCCTCCCTTGTCCTGCTCGAGGGTCGGAAGTAGATCCCTAGGCCAGATCCAGGAACTGGAAAGGGGCCAAATAAAAGGGCCACATTTGGTCCCTGGGCCCGAAGTTCCCCATTCTTGCAATAGCTGTTCTGAACCATGGATGTGTGTAGAGCAGCTGCTGATTTCTGAAACGCCCTCTCAATTGTTAGCAGTTGGGGAAATGGTCTATGCAACCAGTGTTATTCAACATGTCGGTGGAAAATATGCAGTGTTAAGTGGTGAGATTGTGTGAAGGACGAGGAGGGACGATGTCGCACTAAACAGCATCAAGTGTCATGTACAGTAGTATAGAGAAGGCTGAAATAGCTGGGTCATGTCGAATGTAGGGAAGGTTCGAAGATTGTAAAGCAGGAAAACCTTTTGTGGCCAATGAATAAGAATTTGGATGACCAAGAAAACATCAGGAAGAACAGCTACAAAGGAGGTCAAGAAATTGGTAGTGACACAGTAAGAAGGCAAAGAGGCCTTGAAGAATCAAGCTAAAATGGCAAAAGGTGGTTGCTGCCTTACGTGCCTGTCAAGTGGTGTGAAGAGCATCTGTATGTGCATCATTAGTATCACTTTCACCCAAATGGTAAAGATAGTTTTCTTCTATTACAGCGGAAATAACGTTGACAAAATAGTTGCTGAAAGCTGTTATAAACAATGACACAGAATCTCTCCCACTCCACATGAGATAAACCAGCATGCAGAGGCTCAGCAGCACAAGATTCAAGGTCCACTTAAATCCCACTGAGTACCTAGGTTTCAAATGTGATCCAAGTGATGCCCTCTGGCCTCTGCACAGGATTTAATTCCACCCTTTGCCCACAGGAACTTGATGGTCATTCCCACTGAGCAGCTAGCATGCAAGGCATCTCAAAACATCTTAAGCAAAACTGAGTGCAAGCAATTACGACGTGCTCCCTCTGTGCTTACTTTACTACAGCAGGGAAAGAATGGCCCAAGCCCAGAGGGACTGGGTATCGCCTAAAATAACATGATGCATTTTCTTACTTTTTCTTGATCTGGAGAAAAACTTGATGCCCCCGGGCGAGGTAGATGGGTTCGAGCTGGGGGAGGAGGAGTCTTTGGAGGAGGAGCGGAAGATCCCACTGAAGCTCATTCGCCGAGGAGACCGGGGAGGCGACTCCTGGTACGGGAAAGGGAACACTGTTTTTGGTGAACCTGGGCTATGTTTGGATTTCACGGGGGCCGAGACAGGGCTGGAAGGCCGGTTCTGGAGCCCCTTGGAGAAAAGTCCTTTTGAAGGGCTCCCTGTACTGTAGCTCTCTTCTGCCTGAGGAGAGAGAAGATAAAAGAAATAGATATTAATTAAAATCCTAAGCATTTCATTCATCTAAACCACAGGGCTTCAGTGGGCTACTGTTCGGCAATGGAACAAATTGCCTAGGGAGGTCATACACACTCTGTCACTGAACGTTTTTTAAAAAGGCTGGACAGACATCTGTCAGAGATGTTGCCATGGTAGCCATCCTATATTCAAGGAGGGGGGTTGGACTAGATGACCTTCCAATTCTGACATTTTGTGATGCTAGGATTCTGGAGTAGGGCTGAAATGAGATTTCGCCCTTCTTGAAAATCTCATTGAGACTAGACTTCTCAACAAGATTTTCTCATCTTGAGATTCTTGCAAGAGTCTTGCGAGAAACTCGAGATTCCTGCAAGATTCTCAACAACCTCAAAATAGAAAAAAAATGCACATGTGAAGAAATGGCCACCAGGGCCGTCCGGCACATGCGTGGCCATTTTATGTATGTGCAGATAATTTGGGGGCCATTTTTGAGATTCTAGAGTTTCTCACAAGACTCTTGCCAGGGCTACAAGATTCTCGCAAGAATTAATTTTATGCTCATTTCAGCCCTATTGTGGAGTAAATGGTTTGTGGCCTAAAGCAACAGAAATACAATAGAATTAAGACGACTAAACTGAAACTTTAATTCAGTTTTTGTTCAAACGTGTCTAGCCCCTGAAAACAACCAATTCACGCAACAAGCTGGTACTAACAGTACGTACTAAGCCCGCTGCTACTGAAATTGCTTTATGGCCAAAGTATTAGCTGACAGAGCGAGCAAGCGGCACATTTCAGAAATGAATGTATGAGTCCCTTGCTATTTGTAACCACGAAGTGGCAGTTAATACCTCAATCACAGAACATGTAACCCTGGCTGATTTCACGAATTGGGACGTGGGCAAACTGTGGCTCTAGAGCCACATTCAGCTCTTTGGCCCGATTGGGGTAAATGGATGAGGCTCTCGGGATTACGAAACTTTGTCCACCCACTTACCTTTAATGACAAGCGCAGGAAGCTGAAAGAGAGTCATTTTTATGTGACACCTCTCTTACCTAGTTTACCACACCATGCATTTTCTGAAGCTTATTTAAGTTAAAGGCAGAACCGCTCTCCATTATAAACAGGGGACTGCTGAAGTCCCGATACTGAGGAAACCGCTTGAGCTACAGTTCTGAACATTTATCCACGGCTTATATTTGTGGGGACTGTCATATATGTAAAGTCTGAAGAAGATCCAGCCAGAAAAATCAAAAGTTATAACTGTTTAAAAGTTAATTGGCTGTGGTCAAAACGCACAGTGTTCCGACTATTTTGAATCACTGCTATCTCCTCCTCCCCCCTCCCCCCCCTTGACGAGTTGAGCCCCCAGATTTCACAGCTTTGGTGCATGAGATCTAGATCAAGTGCAGGTGTAGTGTGATAATGATTGGTATAGCCAAAAACGAGTTATTAAACATTAAAAAATCAGTTCTGCTGGCTGGTGCATGTACAGTCGAGCATCCACTGACCGCCATTTGTGTTGTTAGAAAAAACAGCATCAGGAAAGTTATGTGACTCTGCTTTTTAAAATCATGCAACTTTATCAGGAGCCAGCTCAGCCACAAAGACTTTAAGCTCTAGTCAGTTTCATGTCAACTACCCCCCCCCCTTGCCTCAGAAAGCTCAGCAAGATGAGGGAATAGTCAGTTTCATGTCAATTACCCTCTTGCCTCACTCCCTACTTTTCACTCTACCAAGTGAAAAGTCTGCAACTTTTCCTTTTCACTCCCTATGAAAAGCTGCACTTTTCATATGTGAGGTCAGAGGGTAACTGGCATGAAACTGACTACAGCGTCATCTTGCTGAGCTTTCTGAGGAAAGAGGGTAATTGACATGCAACTGGCTAGAGCTTAAAGTCTGTGACAGAGCTGGCTCCTGATAAAGTTACGTGATTTTAAAAAGCGGAGTCATGTAACTTTCCTTATGCTGTTTTTTCTAACAACAAAAACGTCTGAGGCAAATGTGAGGCAAATGAGTCACATTTTTCCTTTGTGAGCATTAATTTATTATAATAATTTGACAACAGACTTTTTTTTCAAAACTGCCCTAACTCTGTCGTTTACATGTATACAACTTGTCTACACTTTATACAATGAACTTCTGACACTTATTGTAGACAATTGTATAGATACGGATTGATAGAATGAAACTGTGTGTGAAAGGACAATGTTAAGGCAGTTTTGAAAAAATTGTTCGTTGCCAAATTATGATAATAAATTCATGCTTACCAAGGAAAAAAATGCAATAGTTTAGTTAGTGAAAAATATTAATAAGAGTAAGTATGTATGGTAAGGAATTAAGTACATTTTTTATGTTTATGTTGATGGTAAATTATTAAATATAGACAGAAAATGTGGATGTAATTTCCATGCTTTTTGGCATTAATGTTTGGTTGTAATATATGTTGTGAAATGTTTTTTAAATTGGAATTGAAATTCATTTTCAAGTTTGGGGAAGTTTACGTTAGGGGAAAATGTATGTTGTGAAATGGTTTTGAAAAGGAAAGTTTTTTGTTTTGGAAATGGTTCTGCCTTTAATTTTTTTTAAACTGTTAAGATTTTTGTTTTTGAAAATCTAGCACTATACAATAATCAAAGACACCGTTACATTATCAGTGATCGGGTTTACGGCCCAGGCCCTTCCTGGGCCACTGCAGCAGCAGAAACTCAGGTGCAAAAATCAAAGATCAAGCCGTTGTTCACTGTATCCTGTGTAAACATTAGTCAGACATGAAACCAAACTGTCCACCACCACGACGCAGCATCTCCAGGTTATGACAGCCACCACCAGTGTCTCCCGTGCTCCCAGCACGGTAGCAAGCTGAGTGGCGTTGATGGGTGAAAACAAACAAGACATTAGCCTGCCGGAGCCACTCACACGTTTGTTTATTTATTTATTATTTTTACCCTACCCTTCCCCTAAGGCTCAGGACGGCTTACAATATTAAATACACAAAATACATTAAAATCAGTTTTTAAAAAAAATAAATTTGTTTTAATGTGTTCAACCTAATAAACAGGCAGCCCCCACGTGTATTCCTTGTACATACAAGCAGCCCCACTTGCCCCCCACTCACAGGTTTAGCCCAACAAACCTAACAGATGGAGTAGCTGTTCTTGGCCGCCACTCTCCGCCCACCCTACCCACCTCCTTCCTGAGGCGAACTATGGGAAGAAGAAGCCAGCCCAGCTATTTCTTTCTTCCGGGCTATTATGATTCCGGGAGGCTACATAACCATTGGTGGCCAATAACTGCTCAAGTGCAGTGCACAGCTGCCCAGCTCTTTGTTCTAAAGATGATCTGCAGACTTCATGGACGCTGGAGCCACAGCCATGGATCCCGAGAACTTCGGGGTGCTCATTTTCACGTTTCAGGTCTTCATTACCATGGCTGTGCAGAACGTGTGAGTGATCCAGCAGATCCAAACCTTCTGATGTTGTTGGTTCAATGAGATTGCAAGGCACAGATGGGCTCTCACATGATCTGTGGCCATGGAAGTGGGGTGCATCCTATCACGGAGGTGGCTCCTGCTTCAGCCCCATAGACTTGCCTTCCTTCAGTGACAAAGGACCTTAACTGAAGCGCTACAAGGGGAGCTGATGCGCAATGACAATTACCTGTCAGGAGATGCAGCTTCAGTCAAAAAAACACCCTACACTTGTCTGTAGCCACCAAGAAGCTTGTGTGGGTCAAGGTGAAAAGCTCAAACTGGTGGGAGAACGTGCTGTTCTCTTGGCCCGACACTGAGTGGATCTGTTAACTTCAGGATGCCACATCGCCTCATCCTGCAGATAGCCGAGATCCTCAGGCCGTGACTGGAAAAAAAGAACATGGGGATGCAATCAACCATCCCTGTGGAGGAGTCCATGGTAATGAAGACCTGGAATGTGAAAATGAGCACCCCAAAATTCTCGGGATCCATGGCTGTGGCTCCAGTGTCCATGAAGTCTGCAGATCATGCACCAGATCTTTAGAACAACTTAAAGAGCTGGGTGGCTGCACACTGCTGCGCGCTGCACTTGAGCAGTTATTTGCCACCGTATGGAAGCTCGCCACTCCAGACTCCCGCTGCTCTGTCGCCCAGCAATTCGGCATAGAAACCTCCACGGTGGGCACCATCTCTTGGCAGAGGTTTCCACGGCAATAGTGGAAGTGCTGCTTGACCAGGTGGTGCAGTTGGTTGACCCGAAGGTGATAGAGGACCTTCGGAGGGAGGGGTTCCCAAACTGTAGAGGGGCAATTTATGGGAGCCATATCACCATCATCTGCCCACTCCATAGCAAGGATGACTACTTAAACTGCAAGGGGTTTTTCTCTGTGGTTCTCCAGGTTGTAGTGGGCCACTGTGCCTGGTCTGTGGATGTGCTGGCTGGGTGGTCTGGGAAGAACCATGAAGCCCACACCTTCTACCAGTCCCCCTTCTTTGGCCACACGTATACCAGAGGGGATATGTAGTGGGGTGGCTGCGAGCCTGTGTCTCTTGAAGGAGGTATGCAGGTGATAGGACAAGGGCATTTAAAGAGGAAGTCCTAAGGAAGATCAGAGGGAAGAGGCGTCTTGGCGCAGGTGATTATCTAGAGCCTGTGGGTTGTACACAGGGAACTCACTTGCAGGAGAGGCCGAGATGCCAGAGAGAAGCAGCGCTCCTGAGCAGGGAGCATATGGAGGACTCAGAGCAGGGTCAGAGCCACGTGGAGGAGATGGCAAGACCTTGGGAGCTGAGCAGTGAGGCTGTGGGAACCCGAGGCGAGCCAGGCAGCAGACCTGGGAGGGCTCACCTGCACACAGGACAGGGCCAACAGGACTCCGGAGACTCACCTGGACGAGGGCTCTGGTCAGGGCTTGAGCTAGAGCTCGTCTGGAGAGCGAAGGGAAGTGAAGGCCACTGTGGACATTATGGGACTATCAACAAGTACTGAGGGAAGGGACTGGGTCAGACTGAGACCCAGAGAAGCAGGACAGCAGGCAAGAAGAGGAGGGCCAAGGTGTGCTCCCTGTAACAGGGTACTGATATGGCTTTTTGTTCTGGGAGGCCCTGCCTACCCACTGAAGCCCTGGCTCACGAAGGCCTATGCAAAGGCACTTTAACCAGCATCTCAGCACCACTCACTCTGTTGCGGAGAGAGCTTTTGAGCTTTTAAAGCAGTGCCGGGGAGCCCCTGTAGCCAGGCTCCATTTCCATCTGGAGACGCTTCCCTTCGCACCGCCACTGCCTGTGTTCCCCACAACATCTGTGAGACCACGATGGACGCAGGGAACTCACTTGCAGGCAGTCCCTGTTCTGGGACCAGCTGAACAGAGCAGAGCAATGCAATGCAGAGGCTAGCCAGAGAAATCCGGGACACCGGGTGCCGTCACATCAACTGCAAGGCTCCCAGAAATCAGTGACACTTTCACCAATGATCCTTTCACAGCGACACCAATGATCCTTTCAAAAAAAGGATATTCAACTTTAAAGTTTAAAATGTTTTAAAAGTTTAATAAACCCATTAAAATGTTTAATTAAAAAATTGTTCGATAAAGCCTTTAGAAATGGTTTCAGTGTGTTTTCCTCTGGCCCATCCACCTCTGCCCCCTCCCATGTTATTGCCTTCCCTTCCCCTGTGCGTTCCCCTATTGACCTTCACAGGCAAGCCAGCTGCAGCGCTGAAGCTCTGCATTTCTCTATTGGCATTCGCAGGCTAGCTGAGGCTGGGAACAGCAGCAGGAAATGCAGAGGCACAGGCCTGTTGTAGGCTACGAGGGACCCTCCCCACCGCCCTCAAGTGCTTCCAACGGCCAGCTCCCAAAGCAGCTTAGCACTATGTCATGCCACCATTTTCCACAGTCCCCCCTTATCCCCTCCTCTCTCCACCAGTAGCTCCCCAAAGCAGTTTATCACTATGCCATACTGCTATTCTCCACAGCCCCCCTCTGTCCCTCTGTCCCCATGTATAATGCGCTGCCAGAGGACTCCCCACTCCCCGTTTTCCGTGCACCCGCCATTCCCTTCCAGTCCCCCCCTCCCCCACGCCATACTGCCATATTGCCCCCACTCACTCAAACTGCCCATTGTTTCCAGAATAAGCACGGAAGCCATGGATTGAGAAAAATATAGCAGCTTTATTGAACAAGGAAAACATTAATTTAACTTTTATTTTACTTTATATTAACCGTACCGTAAAGTGTCAAACGTTGGGTTTTTGTGTTTTTGTTTTAAAAGATGGTTTTGGGTTTGTTTTTTAAAAAAATATGTTTATAAATTTCTTCTGGCAACTTCCCCTTTTTGGTGCAGCTGGGTCTGCTTGGTTGGACGGGGGTAACGATGGGGCTACATCCTCCCCATCCCAATGGATCCACCTGTAGAGGTTGAGGTGGTGTGCTGGACTTGATGGATGAGGGGGAGGCATGCCTGGACGATAGCTGGTTGACCTGTGCGAGCACAGGGCAGAGAGGGCTCAGGTGGTTTCCTTGTGAAACCAGGGCAGGCAGGTGGACGGGCGGCATGAGCTGCCAAAGGGGGTCAGCTAATGGCGCCTGCCCCTGAGCAACAATTGTTGCGCTTGTGGAAGCTACAAGCTGGAGAAGGGAGCGCTAGATCTGGAGAGACTGGGACAACAGACCGCCCATCTCCTTTCTTGCCTCCTCCAGCATGCTGTTTGAGTGCTCCAACTGCCCCCAGCGGCAGGCCCAGTACCCGACCTTCTGCTGGCGGTCCAGGTGGGCCTCAGCAGCAAAGGTTTTGCTTTCTTGCCACAGAAGCTACTCCTGCTTCCAGCCCAGCAATTAATGGCGTCCCGGCTCTCAACCGCATGCTGCGCCGTCTCCCCAAGCAGCTCTCTTGCAAAATCTTCCCTGTGTTGCTGGTTGTGGACCTGCAGGTCCTGGTTCCACTGGGTGCTTGTGGCAGGAGGTTCCAGGTTTGGTGGCAGACCTGTAGTCAGGCAACAAGGAATGCCATTACTTCAGTCTGCCCTACCCCACCCCAGTGTTTTAGTCCCAGCCTGCCCAATGTAACAGCCTCCACCTACACCAAGGGAAGCAGGAATGAGTACCTGGGATAGGTTGCTGTTGGGGAGGTTGCTGTGGCAGGATCAAAGTGGCATGAGGTTCTCTTCCTGCGATCACTGTAGAGGAGTGAAGCACCGCCGTTAGTGCCCTTCCCTCCATGCCCGCCATGGTGTATTTCCCCACTCCCCCCAGCCCACTATCCCTCTATGGTGCCTCTCTAACCCCATCTATTCCACTATGGTGTCTTCCCACCCACTTCCCAATGCATACCATTCGCATTCAGTGCTGCTGTGTCCCGAAGAGTATCCTGCTGCTCCCCAGCGCTCTCCTGGCCACCTGTGAACACAGTAAAGGGGGGGGGGGGGGG
>QEPC01001738.1:3078828-3096352 GCA_003113815.1 Sphenodon punctatus
TATCATATCTCCTCTCAGTCATCTCTTCTCCAAGCTGAAGAGCCCCAACCTATCAAGCCTCTCCTCATACGGGAGCCCTTCCATGCCCTTGATCATTTTTGTTGCCCTTCTCTGTACCTTTTCTAGTTCAGCTATGTCTTTTTTGAGATGGGGCGACCAGAACTGCACACAGCATTTGAGGTGCGGTCGCACCATTGATTTGTCAAATTACTAACAGTAGGTCTACGATTTCATATTTGAGTTCTTTCACTCTGGGTGAATGCCATCTGATCCTGGTGACTTGTTAGTATTCAGTTTGTCAATTTGCCCTAGAACATCCTCCAACATCACATTGATTTGTAACAGTTCTTTCAATTCTTCGCCCACAAAGCAAGGATCCGGTGTGGGTACCTCCCCCAAATCCTCCACAGTGAAGACAGACGCAAAGAACTCCTTCAGCTTCTCTGCAATTTCCTTATCCTCCCTGAGCGCCCCTTTTACTCCCTTTTCATCTAATGGCCCAACTGACTCCCTAGCAGGCTTCTTGTTTGTGATCCATGGGCCGGATCCTGAGATTGGGAAGGGACCACATAAAATCAGTCGAGGGTGAAATTTAGCCCACAGATTGTAGGTTCGCCAACACTGGCATAGAGGGATTCGGATATTAACAGAGGCAAATGACTTAGTAGCATTCAAAAAGGGATAACCACGGCAGACAATAATACTTAGGCCATCAGGGGTGTAAGTCATGAGTCACTATCAGCCTTCATGCTTAAAGTTATCAGCCAGTCTTTAAGCTTCCCTTTTTAGGGAAGGTTATTGAGCGGGTAGTGGCTCAGCAGCTGCAAGAGCATCTGGACTGCATCAGTTTTCTAGATCCTTCGCTGTCTGGCTTTCGCCCGGGTTATGGCACTGAGATTGCGCTTGTGGACTTGGTCGATGGTCTCTGCCGTGAAATGGATCAGAGTCAATCGACCCTGCTGATTCTGTTAGATCTGCCAGCTGCGTTAGATACCACTGAACATGAGATGTTGGTGGTGACCCACCTGCAGGACTGTGTTGGGGTGGGCGGGACTATTCCTGGATGATTCTGCTCTTTCCTGGCCAGAAGAACTCAGCGAGTGGCGCTGGGGGAATGTTCTTTGTCCCCCCCGTGACCTCTCTTGTGGAGGCCGGCAGGGTTCTATTCTGTCCTGTCTCCTGCTCAACATGTATATGCAGCCATTGGATGAGGTTGTGAGAGGGTTTGATGTTCAGTGTCATCAATATGCAGATGACACCTAACTCTACCTCTCTTTTTCATCAGACCCAGACCCGGCAGTCTTGGTGCTTACCCAGTGTTAGCAGCTGTGGGGTACTGGATGTGGGTGAGCCATCTGAAGCTGAATCCCAACAAGATGGAGGTGATGCTGGTAGGTAAGGCGGTGGGGTTGGCATCCCCCATCATTGATGGGGTGCGCCCTCCACTGGTCCCTCAGATTCATAGCCAGGGGTGTTCCTCAACTCTCAGCTCCGCCTGGATGCCCAGGTGGCGGCTGTAGCGAGGAGCACGTTTCGTCAACTACATCTGATACGGTGGCTTCAGCCGTACATCTCAGATTCCTACCTGGCCACCAGCATCCATGTTTTCATCACTGCAAGACTGGACTGTTGTAACGTGCTCTATGTGGGGCTACCCATGGTGACGGTCCGGAGGCTGCAGCTGGTGCAGAATGAGGCGGCCTGCCTCCTCACAGGGATGGGTCGCTGAGAGCACATTACACCAGTGATCCGTTCTCTGCACAGGCTGCTTATAGTCTTCCGGGACCGATTCAAGGTGTTGGTGCTTACCTATAAAGCCCTACATGGCTTGGGTCCTACCTATTTGTGGGACCACCTCACTCCCCAGGCTCTGGATCAGCCCCTGCGGTCTACCAGGGGTGCCTTTCTCGAAGTCCCCCGGGTATTTCAGGGGACACCTCTGCCAGGAGGGAGTTCCACGGCTTCGGTGCGACCACCAAGAATGCCCTGTTCTCGGTGGCTGCACCAAGGCTGTGAAACTCCCTCCCGGTAGACGTCCGTGTGGTCCCAGACCTCTCCTCCTTTCGACGATTGTGTAAGACTTGGCTGTTCCATCAGGCTTTTGGTGAGGGAGCTGGACAGGGTGGGGGGTGAGGTTAGGGAGGAGGGTATTTCGTTGTTTTCTGTGGCACTTCCTTATGTGGGTTTTATATTGCTGTTTAAATTTTTTTTGCTGTATTTTATATTGTAAACTTTTATGGATATGTTAGCCACCCCAAGCTGCTATTAGCAGGAGGGTGTGGGATAGAAATGTAATAAAATTTAATTAATAAATTAATTAAGGCACAAGAGGACCACCAGCTGGGGCCAGAAAGAAATTTTCCCTTTTGGTTTAGGACTGCACAGCCGGATGCATTTACGATGTTGTAAAGGTCTTCGGCATTGACTGCTACTGGAGAGGAGATACAGAACGAAATGGGCCATTGGCCTGTCCTGGTACGACAGATCCCTGCATCTGGCTGTTATGCAAGAGAAAGGGCATACTCTCTGGTTTACCTTTATGGCAACCCATCCATATCATGGTGTGTGCAGAACAACAAGCAGAGTGAGTGGGACAGTGGCACAATGCAGATCCATATGTATGTTGGGCATGATAATTTACACATTGGAATGGCTCAATTCAATCTTGACTAGATAACCAATCTTTAATAGAAAGGAGTCATAAAACTAAGCAGCAAAAACACAATGCAAATGAATACAAGTGACACAGTCTAATCAAGTAAAATGAAAGGATGATTGTCATCTTAAAATCTCTCTGCATCATTAACTAGCTGAAGAACGTACTGTTATGGGGGATTCAAGATTCAGAGTTAATCTTGGCCTCCCTGAACCAGTGGGTCCTGAGCTTTTTGCGCGATAGACCCCAGTTTGAGACTTAAGTGTAATCCTAGGCAAGAATAAAGACTTGCAAAGTGCCCTGTGCGTTTTAGTGTGTTTGTGAGACACAGCAATATTCTGTTATACATAGATCAATCTGAAACGGTGTCATTAGCAATGAGAAATGTAGATATCTCTTCCTGAAAATAAACTTATACACTGATTGCAATATTTTAGTGAGCATGCTAGATCATGTGTTGATTCAATGATTTTGTACAATTTCAAGCCAAACATTGCTTTAGTTTTTAAGACACCAAACCCACTGGGAGTATGCATGTACAAGCATACAAACCCACTGGGATGGTTTGATTTTATAAAGAATCAGTAACAAAACAGACACGAGTGGACAGTTACCCACCAAATTTTAATTGGCCACCATCGCCAATTGGGCATGAGTTGGCGATGGCCTCTTACCTGAAAATTTTTCTTAGGTCATGTCCTAAGACTTGCAAACTTCATGTTCTTATCATAAAACCCATGACTCTTTCACAAATCTGCCAGAGATGGGACAAGATGTAACTGTGTTTCTGCAAACTCTTTAACTTAGGGAAAGTTTGGACTGGACGTTTGTCTGCTGGGTCTACCTCTACTATTTATATTTTTTGGCTGCTTCCCTCTCTTTCCCATTGAAAGCATCTGGGACATTTATGGATCATTTGAGTTTTGTTAATCTTCTCTTTCAGTCAGCTTAATTATGCTTCTTTACTGGAGAAAAATGAAAGCAGATTAACAGCAAAGGAATCTCCTTCTGCTCTCCTTAGTGGGGAGAGTAAATGCAATTAGAGAGAATACACTCACTGGAAGTCTGCACTTATTTCCTGCCCTTCCAGTGAATCTCAATAAGAGGCTCTTTGATAAACTTAATTGGATGATTTCCACATTCTGGTGGAACAAAAGAGCTCATAGAATCAGAAGAGCTGGCTTGATGAGGCAGGAAGATAATGGAAGGGTTTGCACTCCTATGAGACATGTAGTTCTGTTCCCCTCAATGGTTCTGCATGAGTGGGGGCAAGAAGATGACAAAGCACTCTGCAGGATTGCGGAGATGTCACTTTCCCAAAATAAAATACTATGTGACAAAACTGGCTGACTTGGTGACCTAGTGGGAGGGCTTTGTTTGGCCAGTGAAATGACCTTGGGTTAGGTTCATGATCTCAGTTGTTGGAACCAACAAGCTGGGAGGGTTACAGAGGTTGGTGCTCAACACTTAGGGGAATGGGAATTTGGCTTAATATTAACCCCTCCCCCATATTAAATCATCTCAAGTGGAAATCACGCTAGTTGTTGGGGCAGGGAAACATTCTAAGAGTTGGTCAAATATTGACCTAAAAGCCACCATCACTCCAATCCAATCTGATGTTTTCCAATGTTTATGTGCTGTACTGATTGCTTGAAAACTATTTTTCAAAACTCTGTCTAGGTTTCACTTATGGCCTGCATAACTGCAGCACAAAAATGACTTCAAAAAGATGAAAGTCATAAAACAATCTCTTTCAAGTTGTTCCCACTTTAACGCTAGGGGTAAAAAATGAACGGATACATTTTTTTTCAACGTGCATGAGCAACCTGATCTTCAACTTAGCCATTAAAGATCAGTTTAGTCATCCTTGCTCCTTTACCACCACCTTCATCTGCAGACTGCCCCCAAGGATGTTCCCTGAACCTCCTCCCATGCTGTCACCTATGCCTGGAACTCCCTCCCCTCCCAACCCTCAAATCCCTCCTGAAAACATACCTTTTCCGCGAGGCTCTTCCAATTTATTTTATTTATTTAAAGAATTTTATCCCACCCCTCCCTCAAAAAGGCTCAGGACAGCTTACAAAATAAAACATATATAAAAACATAAAGGATAGAAACATTAAAATATAAACAAACCCCCCCAAGAAATCCCAAGTCCAAACAAAACCCACCCAATACCACCTCGCACCCCCACTTCCAATAGCAAGAGACAGACCCTGAAATGAAGAAGTTCATTTTGAATGGGGATCAGAGCTCAAGCTGTGTGTGTTCAGTCCAATTTACATCAGACACAAGTCAGGCTTCTGTGTGTTGAACCAAGTTGCAGAATAGCAGGCTTCATTCCTAGCCATAACAAATTGCAAGTTGGAGTTTGGAAGTTGCAAAGGCACATGCCTGACCACTGACTTTGGGGATACTTTGCAAGGGATTTTGGTGCAGGGCACATGGATTCTTGACCGTACTCCTAGCACACAAATAGAAGAGATGTGCTTCACTGAGAAGTGTTACTGCAAGAGTTACACAAAGTTATAGTCTTCATTACACAAGAACTATGGGAGGAACTATTTTTCCATCTTCAAGGACGATACAGCGTGAGCAACAGAAGAGAACCCATCAGCTGCTAAATTTTTCTTGTGTGACTGTACAGACATCAGGGAATTACAGCAAGGATCAACCTGACCCAAGGACAGTAAATGTCTGACAAAATATTGAAAAGAAAACGTATTGGTACTGCCATCAGTTAATACAATGACAATGAAGTCCTTGAAATGTCCTACCTTTCGAGAAGCATTTTTTTCTGAGCTCTCCACATCTCCGTCCAGGAACGGCATAGCAAATGAGCTAAGATCCTGGAAAGGGAAAGAAGGAAAATTATTGTCTTCTATAAAAGCCTTTTATCTGCTTTCCTGCAGGGCACTCTAGTGGCTTAGCCCATAATTTTATTTCTGACACACCCATCAGTGTGTCAAGATGTTATCTTACAGGTAATATTTAACAACAGCCGCTTCCTCACTTCTTGCCTTACACAAGCAGAACTCCCACCAACTTCAAAGGTCTGAATGAGGGTTGCTAAGCAAGGGTCCAAATCTCATCACCTGGTTGGTTACAGCAGAAACAGGTATCAATACCCTCAATTTTGGGTAGACTATCAGTTGCCTAATCAGCACCCACATACTGAGACGGATAACCAACTACCAAAATGACCATGTATTATTGTTACCAAGTAAATGACTTTCCATTTTAACTCACCATGTTAGTATCATTCCAGATTTCCATATATAGCAGGGCAAGCTAGAGCCTCAGCTGCACCTGCTCAAGGAGTCCTCTGGCCCTGATTACCTGGCTCCCTAAGGGGTTCACGGAAAAAGAGGACTATGACGATGGCGCTTGTCAGTTACAAAGGCCATTTCCCCTGCACACTGCCTATCAGCTGGGAGGCGTTGGGGTGGGTGGGGGGAGCACCTGGCTGGTCTTTGAAAGTGATGAGTCCCAGTCGGAAACACTGCTGCTGCTCCCCAGTGCTCCCAAATAGCACTTCTCAGTTGCAAAGGCCGCTTCCCCTACACACGGCCTAGCAGAATCTCCAAAGGGGTCCGCACCTCCACTTGAACTTTTTTAGGGGTCCGCAAATGAAATAAGGTTGAAAACCACTGAGTTAGAAGGCTTGAGCAGCCCAGGTGGGACTGATAGGACTAACTGGGGCCCATGATAGGATGTGTGTTGGTCAGGTGACCAGAAGCCCTGTGCATATAAGGCAAGGTTGGAAGCCTAGCCAGAGGGAGGATCACCAGGAAAAGACAAGTGAAGTGGAGAGGCGCCGCCGAGAGCTTGCTGCTAAGAGTCCCCACCCCTTCATTTCCGTTCAGCGCTCTGCTGCCAGTCATGCACCTTGCCCGTCGCTTTGACCATGTTCAGCTCCTCCTCTCCGTCCTGCACTGGCTCCCTCTACTCTACCTGAAAGTATTCAGCACAAGCTCCTTGTCTTTACCTTCAAGGTTCTTTGTGGCCTTGCTCCCCTCCCCATCTCTCTGCATTTGTTTCCCGCTAGGGAGCTTCGCTCCTCCTCTGCCCCCACCCTCGCCTGCTCACAACTCCTTTGCTACTCAAAACATATTCACCCCTTCTCTCTTGCTGCTCCCCATGCCTGGAAGTCCCTCCCTGGATACATTTGTTCTGCTGCCTCCTTCCCAACCTTCAAATCCCTCCTGAAAAGCTACCTCTTCTGTAAGGCTTTCCCTGGCTCATCACGAGGAAATTGTCTGCTCTTCCCTCCGTCCCTCCAAATCCTTTTCTTCCCTGTAACTAAGTTAAGCACGTGCACCTGCAACTTTTCAGCTTCGTGAATGTATCCTTGTCTCCCCTCCCTTGTCTTTCTTAGATTGTGGGTCCCTTGGGGTAGGGACCTGTCTATAACTATTGCTTGTACATCACCAGGTTATGGTACATTGCTTGTGCTATATAAATAATCATTCTGGATACAGCCCCTTGGTTTCGTATTGTCTTCAGCTGTAGCCAAGTTCTTATTATTTTAAGCGACTTACAAATAACAAAAGGAAAATGAGTTTTATTCTGAAAACATGTAAGTTGGAGAGAGGGGGGAAAACCAGAAACAAAATACAAGCAGCACAATGGCAAGAGAAAAGCCAGTTAGAGAGGATCACGCAAGTGAGAGTGATGGACGGAGGTGGAGTATGTGTCCACAGTCATCCTTAATGAATGAAAATAAACCGCAATTATATTCCACCCCCTGCTGCCTCTTCTGTTTGCATCACTTTCAACTCTAATCATTGGGACTTTCATGCCTATTTTTTTGTTAATGAACAATGAAATGTTTTGCACAGGGCTCCAGGGAGCCGCCGGTCTGATCCAAGCAGTGGGTGGATGTCACTCACTCTACCCCACAGACTGGAGTGACCCACCTCTGCTTGAGAGAGGACGCTCCAAAATAAGACAACTGCCTGCAATCCCAGTTGTGGATTCTAGGCTGAAAAAGTAAAGGTCACTGGGATTCTTCACTCACTGGAGATCTTCCCAATCTCTAGACAGCTAGCTCAAATCCAGTCCATGTGGCCAAGGTGTTAACACACGTAACGAGAAACATGGGAGGGCTCCATCCCATGTTTCCAGTTGTGTGGTAAGTGCTGGTTGTCTCCACACATACGATGGGGTGCCAGCAGCTACCCGATAGAAGGAAGGCTTCACTTGAGCCCTTGCTTTTCAGAATCTTTGTCATCTTTGTGGCCTTGGTCTGAGCCTCCTCCAATTTGTCAATGTCCTCCTTAAGCTGAGATGCCTCAAACTGAACACAGTACCAGACGGACCCAGATATCAGAACCATGAAGCAGAGGTCAGCTGGGAGACATGGTCAAGTAGGAACTTAAAAAAAATAATTACACACCTGGGAGCTTTCTCTCCCAGCCACCATTTACAGCTGCCTCCCTCCCCTGCACAGAGACCCCTGGAAACCCCTCAGAAGCCCCGCCCCCAGCTCAGCGTGTGACCAGCTTGCTTCCTGCTCTCTTCCCTGCAGGTAATTACACACCTGGGAGCTTTCTTCCCCAGCCACCATTTACAGCTGCCTTCCCTCCCCTGAGGGCGGTAGCCCTCGGGCGATGACAAAAGGGCGCTGGCCATTTTGTGGCCGTTGTGAGGCCTGCGAGGACTCAGCTCCAGTGACGACAGCTGTGCAACACAGCCTCTTCCAGCCGTCACTCGCATCACCACTGGCCTCCGCTCGGACTCTCCCGCGCCATCCGCAGGCCTGGTTATCCCCTCTGCTGCCGTGAATACCAACCACTGGAATGTCTCCCTTTATCTCCCTCACTCCCTCACCCTCCATCTCTCCTCTCCTTCTCCCACTGCTGCTGTCTCCCCCGCTTCTCCCTCTCCCTCCTCCAACACTCTTTCTCCAACCTCCCCGCCCCTTATTTCCCCCCTTGCCTATTCCCCCTCCTCCTCTTCACTCCCTTTAACCATTCCCTGCAAGCCCCCTCCTCCCCACCACATCCCCCAACCTCATCCACATTCCCTGCCTTCCCCCGATCAACTCCCCTTCTCCTGCTGCTCCTCTGTCAATAAAGCCCCCTTCATTCACAACCTCTTCCCTTCTCACCGCTTCCAACTCCTTGCACTTACTGAAACCTGGATCTCTCCCCCTCACCCCGTCACCCTCTCCTCTGGAGGCCTTTCGTTCTCTCACCGGTCCTGCCCAGAAGGCCGGGGTGGTGGCGTGGGCCTTCTCCTTGCCAACCCCTGTCGATTCCAACCCCTCTCCCCTCCCTCCTTCGAGGCTCACTCTGTGCGTCTCTTCTCCCCCCTTTGCCTTCATGTCGCTGTCATCTACCACCCCCTGGCCCCCTTTCCGCTTTTCTCCCGGACTTCGAATCCTGGCTCACCTTCTTCCTTTCTGATGATACCCCCGCTCTCATTCTTGGCGACTTCAACATCCATGTTGACTCACCTTCCCAGCCCTCTATCTCCCGCTTTCTCTCCCTAGCCGCCTCCTTTGATCTCCGCCTCTGGACTGATTCCCCCACCCACACCAATGGCCGCTCTCTCGATCTCATCTTCTCCAGAAACTGTCCTGTTGCTGACCTCTCCTGTGACCTTTATCTCATTACCTCGCTTCCTTCAACCTCGCCCATCAACCCCCATCTTCGTCCCCGGCTCCACGCCCCTTCTGTGATATGCAGACTTTTAACCCTTTAGATTTTGCTTCCTTCCTCTCCTTCCTCCTGTCTTCTCCTCCTCCTTCCCCTGACACTGCCATCTCTTCTCTCAACGCCTCTCTCACCACGACCCTCAACTCTCTTGCCAAGATCACCAATGATCTACTTGTCACTAAATCTAAGTGCCTTTACTCCATTCTTGTCCTTGACCTCTCTGCTGCCTTTGACACTGTGGTCGCACTCACTCCTAACTCCTGAACTCTCTCCACTCCCAAGGCTTCTGCCGCTCTGTCCTTGACTGGTTCTCCTCCTGCCTCTCCGACATCTGCCTCTCCAACGTCAACTGCCTCTCTGAGATCTCCGCCTGGATGTCCCGACGTCAACTCAAGCTCAACATGGCCCAGACCGAACTCTCATTTTTCCTCCCTCCCCTTCCTCTCCCTCTAACCTGACCATCTGCATCGATGGGGTCACCATTCATCCTGTTCTCCAAGCCCGTAGCTTGGGCTTCATCTTTGACACACACCTCTCTTTTAAACCTTACATTGACTCTGTTGCCAAATCCTGCTGATTCACCCTTCATAACATTGCTCGGCTCCGCCCCTTTCTTTCTACCTCCTCCGCCAAAATCCTTGTTCATNTTCCCACCCGTCTCCTCTCCCAGCTCCCTCACCACCCCTCCCCCCTCGCTCCTCTCCTCCTTCCTTCCTGCCTCCCATGAGGAAATCTCCTCTTTGCTCTCTTCCTCCAACCCCTCCACCTGCCCTCTCGACCCAATCCCCTCCCGCCTCCTGACCTCCATTGCTCCCATTGTTGCCCCCCTCTTTTACATGTCATTAATCTCTCCCTCTCCACTGGCTCCTTCCTCTCCGCCTTCAAGCATGCTACTGTCTCTCCCATTCTCAAAAAGTCCACCCTTGACCCCGCTGACCACACTAGTTACTGGCCGGTCTCCCTCCTACCCTTCGCCTCTAAGCTTCTGGAACATGTTGTCTATTCCCGCTGCCTGGATCTCCTCTCTGCCAACTCCTGGACCCTCTCCAATCTGGCTTACGCCCCCTTCACTCCACTGAAACTGCCCTTGCCAAGATCACCAATGATCTACTTGTCACTAAATCTAAGCACCTTTACTCCATTCTTGTCCTCCTTGATCTCTCTGCTGCCTTTGACACTGTCAACCACTCACTCCTACTTGACTCTCTTCGCTCTCTAGGCTTCTGCGGCTCTGTCCTTGACTGGTTCTCCTCCTACCTCTCTGACCGCTCCTTTAATGTGTCTCTTCCCAATTCCAACTCCTCCTCCCTCCCCCTCTCAGTTGAGGTTCCCCAAGACTCTGTCCTGGGCCCTCTCCTCTTCTCTATCTACACCCTGTCCCTTGGCAAACTCACTGCCTCCCACGGCTTCCAATATAACCTCTATGCTGACGACACTCAACTCTATTTCTCCACCACCACCCCTCTCCCCTTCTGTCCAAGCTCGCCTCATCAACTGTTTCTCTGATATCTCCACCTGGATGTCCCAATGTCAGCTCAAGCTCAACATGGCTAAGACTGAACTCCTTATCTTTCCTCCCTACCCTTCCTCTCCCTCTTCCCTGTCCATCCTTATTGACGGGGTCACCATCGGCCCCGTTCCCCAAGCCCGTAGCCTGGGCTTTGTCCTCGATACTCACCTTTCCTTTAAACCTTACATCGACTCTGTTGCCAAATCCTGTCGCTTTGCCCTCCATAACTTTGCTTGGATTCGCCCCTTTCTCTCTCTCTCCTCAGCCAAAACCCTTGTTCACGTCATGGTCATCTCTCACCTTGACTACTGCAACCTCCTCCTTATTGGCCTCCCCCGCTCTCACCTGTCCCCCCTTATCTCCATCCAAAACTCTGCTGCTAGGGTCATACACTCAGCCCGTCGCTTCGACCACGTGCAGCCTCTCCTCTCCTCACTTCACTGGCTCCCCCTTCCCGAACGCATCCTTCACAAACTCCTGGTATTCACCTACTAAACCCTTCACAACCTGGCTCCCCCTTACCTCTCAGCCCTAATCTCCTTACACACTCCTGCACACACTCTCCGCTCCTCCTCTGTCCCCTCCCTCACTCTCCCTCGTCTCCCCTGCTCCCCTAAACGCCTTCGTCCCTTCTCCCTTGCTGCCCCCCATGCCTGGAACTCCCTCCCTGCCCACATCCGCCTTACTCCCTGCCTCCGGACCTTCAAATCCCTCCTCAAAACCCACCTCTTCTTTGCCACCTTTCCCGACGCCTGTTAGAACTTTCCTTTCAATATTTACTGTCTGCCCTCCCCGCAGACTCCTGCCTAACTGCAACCAAGCCAAGCACGTCCACCTGAGACTTCGCATCCGCTTGAATGTTATCTAGTCCTTGTCTCTCCCTATGTCCCCTCTCCTTGTCTCCCCCCTCCGTGTCTATCAGATTGTAAGCCATAGGCAGGGACCGCATCTATCTTATTGTTCTGTAAAGTGCCAGATACACAGCTGGTGCTATACAAATTAAATAATATTAATAATAATAATAAATTAATAATACTCTAGATGAGGTCTCACCAGTGCAGAATATAGGACAATTATTATTTTCCATGAAAGCAAGTCCTATGAAGGAAGGTTGAAGGAACTGGGTATGTTTAGCCTAGAGCTGACCAAGGGGAGATATGATCGCAGTTTTCAAATATTTAAAAAGAGCTGCCGCAGAGAAGATGGCAAAGAACTGTTCTTCATTGCCACAGAGGACAGGACTAAAAATAAAGGGTTCAACTTACATTAAAGTAGATGGTTAAACATCAGGGAAAGCTGACTAACAGCAAGAGCTCCATGGCATTGGAACAAGTTGCCTAGGGAGGTCATAGACTTTCCATCACTAATGTTTTTAAAAAGAAGCTGGACAACCATCTGTAGGGATGTTGTAGCTGTGGATAACCTGTGTCAAAACTCTGTGATTCTATTATTTGACACTGGTAATGAAACAAATTCCAGTATTCGTACACAAACAAAAAGGTGAATGTGACGTTAATACAAAAAGGCATACTCATTTTATCCTTAATGCACACGCATCGGTCGTTACCTTATCCAACATCATGACCATGTCTTCCCTGCTTCCCACACCACACACCATTCTCACACACCTCGCTCTGTTATTCACAAATGTTTCGTCCTGGCACTACTGAAGTCAACTAGAGCCTTGGGGCCAATTTCAGCTGGTGTCGGAACAGGGTATAAAATGAACTTTTGTGTTTTGCTTTGGGAGTTTGTTTTGGTTCTTCTCGTTTTGGTTTTTCCAGTGAAGGTCTTTGGCTCAACAACAAGCAGAAGGCAGAGCAGCAATGAGTCTAATCAGGTTGTGCAGTTATCCTATACCTATACCCAAAATACATATTATTTAGGCAGAAAGAGGCATAACACAAGACAGGTTCATTAGCAGCATTTGAAAATATTCCAGTTATAAGATTTAAAAATATTGAATTACTGGAATGGAGAGAAGCAGAAGCAACTCAAGCCAAGTGGGTAAATAGCCCATCTGTTCCGGGATCAAATTAATGCCAGGTATAAACCACATTTAACTAAGTTTTCTAGTTACTGGAGCTTAATTTGGCTCATTCTCTCCCCAGGAGTTATTTACAATACTAACTCCACCACCTTCATCATTACATCTAGGCCAACAGCCCTCACAATGGCCCGTTTAAAATGAGACGCACTAGGGACATGAGTGGGTGCATTCCGTTTGAAAGCGGAGACGGGTGAGTGGGCGTTCGTGTGTGCTCTTGCGAAACACACACCTCTAACCACCTCCACCTGTCGCCCCCACACAATGCAACTGGCAAAAACAAAGGTGGGGATCAGTGTGCACCCCTCTACACCTGCCCCCACACACCGCCCCTGTAGCGGCATGACCACGGACCGCCTCTGCGGGGGCGGTCTGTTTAAAAAAGACCAATGTTGTATTTATCTGGGATTGTAAATTTACAGTAATAGAGAAATAACTAAGCCATCTGAGAACTTAGCAAATGTGCCATATGGTTTAACCTAAAACTGCAACATTACTGTAGCCTAATCAATGCTACTGTGAGTGTTTCAATGGCTTGTCATCTCCAGAAAGAATTCCACTGCTGTGGAAATAGGAGAGTAAAATTAGGTACACAAGTCTGAACCAAAAGAAAAAAATATATATATCCCTCCTTTCAGTCTCTCCGTCTATAACTGGCTACTATTGCAATTTTCCTATCTCATGAGAGAGTGTTACACTTTAATGATGGATGTTTACAAAACATTTATGATCCCTGGGAGGAAGGCATTATGGAGGCACAGAGAATAATTATTCCCTAGTGGTTATGGAATAAAAGGGGAAACAGATTTTAGTTGCAGTTCTGAAACCACTTACTTGGATTCGTCCCACTGAAATCAATGGGACTACTCATGGGAACTGGTTCCAGGATTACAACCTTACTCGTCCTTAGGCTATTTTTAGCCAAACAGGGTTGTTGTTTTTTTCTCCATCCTTTTCTTCTTTGGATGTGTTTTTGGGTGAAGCAGCAGACCACAGTAACTTGCATCTGATTTCCATGACCTTTTGTATGAAAAATGCAGCTGATGGAATGAACTGGAATGGAACACATTTCTTGTGACCTCTCCATATAAAGTTTATTAATAATTGGATTTGTAATTTGCAAGATGTTCTCACTGACTTCATGGAAAAGACCATGCCCCCTCTCTGGCCAGTGCAACACACATTTCCCAGCTCTTTTTGGGAAGATTCTGGTGCTCCACAGCCCAGTGGCTGAGGCTACTGCTTTACACTTAGAAAGTTCTCATTCAGGTTCCTCTAGGATTGCATCTCCAGTGCTGGCTTGTCCATAGGGGCTAATGGGGTGAAGCCTCCTCCCTCCCCCCCCAAATCCTGCCCCTATTAACAAGCTGGTAGGGCACTCTTACCCCAGCCCTGCCACTGCCTACGAACTGTGATAGGGTTGGATCCAAGCTACCACGAAGAGCTGTGAGCAAGCTCTGTGCTGCACTTGCTCACAGCTCCCTCAACACTTTGTTCCATTCACAGCACAGATGTCTGTACTTAGAGAGCGGAGAGCAGGCACAGCATAGAGCAGCTTGGGCCTAGTTTGGATCCAGCCTCATCCAAGTTATCAGGCAGTGGCGGCAGCACACTTGCTCCCAGGGCAGAGGGCACGAGTCTGCTTTTCAAGAGGGAGGAAAGGTAAGGGGGTGGGGGAGATGTCGGACAAGCAAACCTGGGTTGTACTAGAATGGTTGGGGTCATGGGGTCCCGGAAGGGAGTGGAAGCAGGTGTCCCTGGTTTTGAGCTATAATGCCCTAAACAGGTTGGACCCCAAGTATCTGAAAGACCACCTCATCCTTCATGTCCTGTCACGGCCTCTCCGGTCAGCTGGGAGTGTGTCCTCTTACAGCTACCATCTACCCACCAAGTTTCTACAAGAAGGGCAAACAGAGAGGTGTTCTCGGTGGCTGCCCCACAAGGGTAATGGAACTCCCTTCCCTTGGGGATCTGCCTAAACCCCAAACCTGCTGGAAGTGATGTAAGATCTTTTGGTTTGGCCAGGGATTTGGCAGGCAGAAATAGGGTTTGGGGGGGGGGGGGTGGAGCGTAAGGGGATCTTTATATACGTCTTTTATATGTTGTAAGACATCCTGAACTTTAGGGGGAGGGTGGGATATATATTTAAATAAGCAAATAAAATATGGTCCCATCCCTCCCAAGCATCATGACATCATGATGCTCAGAAAAGGGGTGTGTCCATGTCAGAAAGGGGGAAGACCCCCCTTAGCCCCATCCCTTGGGAAGAAGACACCTCTGAAAGATCAGCTGTGGGTGCTGAAAACAAAAACATTGTGCTACATTTAGCATAAGTGAGTGGATTTCTTTTGAAAATTTGGTTCCTCTGTGACTCAATCAGATATTCAGGCAGTCTGACCGAGCTACAAATGAAAGCCAACCTTCCAAACCCCAGCCTTAGCCTTAAAATAAAAGTTCTAAAAATAGCAGAAGGACAGGCTACAGACTCATATACAGAAAGGAAGTCAGGGGCCAAGCCTAGGCAAGCGTTCAGCAGTTTTCTGTCCCAGCCTTTGCCTTGGCTTCAAAGATCTCTTACCTGCATGGCAGCCAAGAGAGAACACTTTCTAGTAGAAGTGGGAAAAGTGACAGTAAACTCTAAATGGGAATTTCATGCTATTTTATGTTGTATGCGCCACCATCAATACACCCTGTCGCTACATTCGGAACCCCTGTCCTCTTCTGAATTTATTAATTTATTCAGACTTATCGCCGCCCTTCTCACAAAGGCTCAGGGTGGCTCACAATCAACTAACAATAATAAAATTTAAACAATAAAACCTCTCCCCCTCCCCCCACCATCCCCACAACCCTACCCACAAACCCATCCAACCCCTATCCCCACCTGTCAAATGCCTGTTCAAATAAAATATTTTACACCACTTCCAGAAGATGCTTAGGCTCAAGTGAACCTCCTGGGGAAGGGAGTTCCACAAAACTGGGGCAGCCACCGAGAACGCCCTCCTGGACACCCCCATCCCACGGACAAAGGTAACAGATGGAACCTGCAAGACTGCGCTCTTGGCTGACTGTAGGGACCTCAACGGGCCACGGTAGGACAGGCGGTCTTTCAGATATGTGGGATCCAGACCTTTTAGAGCTTTAAAGGTCAAAACCAGCAGCCTCAATTGTGCCCGGAAAGCTACAAGTAGCCAGCACAGAGATCACCAGTGTAATGTGCTCCCGGTGTCTCATGCTCTGAAAGGAGGTGAGCCGCCGCATTCTGCACCAGCTGCAGATTCCAAACAGTCATCAAGGGCAGTCCCACATAGAGTGTGTTGCAGCAGTCTAGTCTCGAGGTGATGAAGGCATGGATGACAGTGGCCAGATCCAAATCAGAAAGAAAAGGTCACAGCCTCCTCACCAGATGGAGTTGATGAAAAGCGCTCTTGGCCACCACCACAACCTGACAATTCAGGCACGGCAAGGGGGCCAGAACCACTCCAAGGCTGTGAACCTGATTGACCAGATGGGGCCGGACCCCATCAACGACAGGTGTCCAAATCTGCTCCAAGTCACAAGACCGGCCAACCATCATCACGTCAGTCTTGCCTGGATTCAGTTTCAATCGGCTCACCCTCATCCAGTCCCCAACAGCAGCCAGGCACTGGGTAAGCACTGAAACTGTAGGACCTGGGTCGGAAGAAAAAGAGAGGCAGAGCTGGATGTCATCAGCAGATTGATGACACCTCACCCCAAACCTCTGAATGACCTCGCCCAGCAGCTTCAGATACATGTTGAACAAGGGGGAGACAAAATAAAACCTTGCAGAACACCACAGGGGAAAGCCTGAGGGGTCGACAAGCAATTGCCCATCTGTGGCTTCCCAGACAGGAAACAGCGGAACCACACAAGAGCGGTTCCATGCACCCCTGTCAGGTCCCGCAGTTGCGTCACCACCACCTCATGATCAACTGTATCAAAGGTTGCTGAAAGATCTAACAAGATCAACAAGGTAGAATTCCCTTTGTCCATCTCAAGGTGCAGATCATCGACCAAAGCCACAAGCACAGTCTCCATGCCACACCCAAGATGAAAACCTGACTGAAACGGGTCCAAGAATCCGATGGCATTGAGATGAGCCTTGAGCTGTCAGGCAACCACCCATTTGGTAACCTTTCCTAAAAAGGGAAGGTTAGAGACAGGCAGAGAGCTGGCTGGGGAGTCAGTGTACAAAGATGGCTTCTTAAGCAAGGGCTAGACTACCGAAGATTTTTTTATTTTATTTTTTAATAATAAATTTTTTTATTTTTTTCTATTAAACATTATAACAATAATAAACATATTCTAAACTATTACATAAATTAACATATATTAACAAATGTTGTTAAGGTGTATATGATGTTTTCTTATACATTATAATCTACCAGGAATGATTTCGTTTCTTCATCTATGGTTTGTCCTTGTATACTTTCTATGCATGCAAACCATCTGGTAGTAAATTTCTTTGATTTGTTTTCTTGGGTTGCTGCTATTTTTTCCATTGAATACATGTACCAAAGTCGTTTTGTCCATTCAATTTCTGACAGGTTTTTTGCTGTTTTCCAGTTTCTGGCTATGATGTTAAATCCTGCTAGTGTCATTAACATGCAGGTTTCTTGATGGTGTTT
>QEPC01001738.1:3098799-3140540 GCA_003113815.1 Sphenodon punctatus
TGAGCAGGTTCAAGGATTCTTTTATTTTTGTCAGGTCACTGTCTGTGCTCAGTGCCTGGTCTTCTAAGTTAGATATCCTTTCTTCTGCCTGATTCATTCTTTTGTTCATAGTTTCTAGCTTTTTGTTTCCTTCTTCTACTGTGCTGTTTACTTTATTAATTTTATCCAAGACTTCTATCTTGTCTTTTTGGGCTTCTGCCCTTGCCTCTCTTATTTCCTTTAATATTATGTCCATGGTAGCCTGTTGATCTGGCTCCATGTTTCCTGAGGCTGTAGGGGAGGACGCGGCCGCCATTTTTTCACTCACCCCTGCTACTTCCTGTGCTGCCTCTGTTGTTTGTTTCTGTTGCCAGTATCGGGTGATTGGCCCTTTTTCGTTGGTTTTTTTTGGTGGGCTCATGCCCCAAGCGTTCCCCTTGCAGGGTCTTTACTTTTTTGGGGCTTTATTTGCCGTTTTTCTTGTGTTTTGTAGCACGGTAGCGGGTATGCCTGAGGAGCTCGGGATCGGCGCGACCGGCTATCCGCGCATGCGCATTGGCCCCCCGACTACCGAAGATTTAAGGGCATCCCACACCCTTCCCTCCCATAAGGAGGCAATGACAACCCCAGCCAACAACAGCCCCAATGTCTCTCAGCTGGTTTCACCAGCCAGGACGGGCAAGTATCTAATTCACAACTGGTTGCTCTCATCACCCCAAGCACCTCCCTTGCGCTGGTGTGTGATACCAATTGAAACTAATCCAAATAAGCAGGACAGGACTGAATTTCCATAACCCCAAACTCTGACTACAGTTGAAATGGCAACACCCAAGTCATGGTGAATATGAGCGATTTTGTCTGCAAAGTAATTAATAAAAGTGTCATTAGGTGACTCCATTTCCTGGCAGAGACAGGCTGGATTAACCAGGCCCCTCACCACCTGGAACAGCTCCACCAGACGAGACTTTGCAGATGCTATGATATTGGAGAAGAAAACTTCACTCTCTGCCATCACAGCTATGGCATAGTCCTTCAAAAATTACCTGTGCTGCAATTGGTCAGCTTCAGTGTGAGTTGAATGCCACCCGCACATCACCCGCCTACCCTCCCTCTTCAGCCATCTCAGGTCCCCTGTATACCAGGGGGACCTGTGATGATGAAGCAGTGGGGGTGCCACTGTGTCAATGGCCTTGGTCAAGAGATCATTCCACAAGGCAACTAGGTCATCAACAGAGCAGCCGTCAAGGTCAGAGGATATATCCCCCCCAGAGAGTTCGGAAATCCAGTCAGATCCATCGGTCTCCAGGGGCAGACCATCCTAACCAGTCCGCCACCCTGACAAGGGCATGGGAGGGCTGGGATCTGCGCCTTCAGGAGGTAATGATTTGACCATGACAATGGCATTATAACAATACCCCCAATAATCAGAACTTGTTTCCAGGCTTGTGGAAAATATCAAATCCAATGTGTGTCCCACCTCATGCACTGGCCCTGACATTATTTGGGATAAGCCCATGGTTGTCATGGCAGCCATGAACTCCTGTTCTGCTCCTAAAAGGTGTCTTGGTGTGTATGTTGAAATCACCCAAAGACAGTACGTCTAGGTGATCTCAGCACCACCTCTGAGACCAGCTTGGCTAGAGCAGTCAGGGAATCTACTGTGCAACGGGGTGTTCGGTACACCAAGAGAATCCCCAGTCTATCCCCGGCCAAATCCAGCACAAGGTGGATGCACTCCATATCAGATGAGTTTACGGACCAGATATCTCCAAAAGGCCACAGACCACAGTCACTCCGCCGCCTCCCTGCCCTCCAAGCCTCGGCTGATGCTGCACTGAGTACCCAGCTGGCACTATCTGGGACAATACCGGCCCAGATGCCTCATCCAGCAAGGTCTCTGTAATTTATATGAGGATAGCGGCCTCATCCCAAGTCAAATTGTGGATGAGATGTTTTATTAGCCACCGACCTCGCATTAAGCAGCATCAGTGTCAGATCGGGGGTCCTACTGGCCCCAACGCCCAAATATCCTGAGACAGGGGTGTGTGGGACATGGAAACTGACACCAAGTGTCTCTCTTGACGGCCCCAATGGTCTAATCTCGTGCCCCCCTCTACCATACCTCCCCATGTCCAACATGACCCCAATAGCTGCTCCTCTCTTCTCCCACCCAAGAAAGGCTCCCCTCCCTGGCTCCTGATTAAAATTCCACCTCCCCAAGAATGACAGCACACAAGGGGCCCATAAGGGCCTGGAGGAGGCGGTGTCCGGGAAGGGACTCCTGAGTCCAGCATCCCCAGAGGCAGGCAGACAGGCAAGCAAGGAAACTCCTCCCTTCATCCTCCCCAACCAATACCCCACACCCCGCCCTACTCCCCTGTGTCCGAACCCCACCTCTCACGAAGGATAATGGCACTCCCTCCTCCCTCCTCTGGGAGTAAGGGATTAATATAGAAATCCAAATGACAGGAGCTTCGATAGGCACAAAACAGGAAATAAGAAAATGCATTTTGATTTCTACATTTACATGGCCCTTTGTGCGGTCATGACTCAGTATTGTACTCCCACGCAGGCAGAGGAATGTCTTCATAAGTCCTAGGGTTCAGAGCAGATGGATTTAAAATGTTGGGAGCCATGGCAGAAAGCAGCACTAAGTGAGAAGGGAGAGCAAAAGTAAAGCCTGCGCGCTGGGGCTATCAAGAGCAGCAGGGCGAGGGACTGGCGTCAAACTGACACAGCCTAGGAGAGAAGGCAGAACCCCTGCATTCACTCTCAGGCTGGCATTTGCTTGACCTCGGTATAATGCAGATTTGGCTACAATACAGTATGGGGCATAGCTCCCAAATACGTATCCCACTGAATCCCACTGTCCCTCCTGCAGGAGAGAAAGACCCACTATTAAAACCTCGGGCACCTTTTTCCTGGTTGCTTCCGAGGAAAAGCCCTTGAGAGAACAGTGGGGAGAGGATGGAATGACAAGAAACTAAGTGGGATGAGAAGCAGGAGAGCGTCTGTTCCTCCTTATGCACTTGGAACGTTGGGACATGTGTGTGTGTGTGAGAGTGGGCGGAGCTTATTCACCAGAGTGAAGGGGTGTGGCTTCTACCTCTGAAAGCCAGAAATTGTCAGAGGGCGCCCCCCCCCCCGCAGAGCAATAAGCGGGCGGGTGTCTAGGCCAGCTGTGGGTTGAGCGTGCTGGCTGCGGGGGGGCGGGGCACTGCCTCGCTCGTAGCGGCGGCCCCGCCCCTACGCTGGGCACGCTGAGGTAATTACTGGAATTGAAGGCAGGCGGGGGACCCCGCCCGGCCTGCCACAGCTGGGTCTCACACAGGGGCCTATAAAGGTTGCCGGCAGGGCCTGAAGCCCCTGCCGGTAATCGTGTTCGAGAGACTGGCCCCTTGGTTTTGCCTGGAGATCTGAACTTGCCTGTGGACTTCTGGAAGAGTGATTGTAGTTGTAATTGAACTCCCTTTGTATTCCCCCCCCCTGTGTGATCATCGTGCGAAGTGAGGAGAGAGTGGGTGAGTGTTTGGTTGTGAAGAGTGCTTTTGTCTTGTCTAGATTGCTTGGAGGTGTACCCCCTTGAACCCCCGCCCCACCTTCCCCTTTTGCTCTTGGGATCCTAGCTCAGTTATCCTTCATCAGCCCCCGTGTAACGTTGTCTGCTCCTACCCCTCGCCTCTGTTCCCCCCAGATCCTTAACCCCTGTGCCTTTCACTTGTCCCCTCCCCTGGCCCTGTTTTCCCTTCCCCCCTATTCCCTCACTGACATTCACGGTGCCCAGGGTCCTGTGTATTTCCCTGAGAGAGTGGGTCTTGTGTCTACTGTTTGTCCCTCCCTTCTTCCCTCTGGGGCAATTGGTTGCTCTCGTAGTCCCTATGATGATTCGGGTTGCCTTCTAACTAAGAGGGAAAGCCCACCTACCAACCTGAGGGACCGTTTACTAACCCAGAGAGATTCGTTCCTACGAGACTGCCGCCCCTTTCCAGGGAGAGGGTTCCTTGTGGTTATTCCATCCCGCACGTGCCTTTCCCTTCCTTCCTGCTCTTTTCCCCCCCTTTACCGTGACAGAAATATTGGGAGTTATGCAAATATTAAACGATAACAAGGGAGCAGACGTGTACTAATTACCCATCCTAGGGAAATGGAGAGAGATAAATTTAAATGAATAAATATGGCAAAAGACAGTCCCAGGGTCAGAAAATGAAGTCTTGAGTGTCCCTTCTAGGATCAAAGGCAGCCCTGGAAGGAGGAGCATTGCAGAACAACCTACTGCTCTAGACTAACTTTCTTTATAACGCCCCTTAACGCCTATTGGTCCTTTTAGATCTGTCGGAAGCATTTGATACCGTTGACCACGAGATGTTGGTGACGTGCCTGCGGGACAGTGCAGGGGTGGGTGGGATTATTCTTGAATGGTTCCGCTCATTCCTGACCGGGAGAACTCAGCGGGTGGTACTTGGTGATTGTTTTTCATCTTACCGAGACCTCCTATGTGGGGTCCCGCAGGGTTCGGTTTTGTCCCCTCTCCTGTTCAACGTGTATATGCAGCCACTCGGTGAGGTGATCAGAGAGTTTGGGGTGAGGTGTCATCCATATGCGGATGACACCCAACTGTATCTCTCATTTTCAACTGACCCAGGCCCGGCTGTCTCAGTGCTTACTCGGTGTTTGGCAGCTGTGGGGGACTGGATGAGGGCTAACCGACTGCGACTGAATCCTGACAAGACGGAGGTGATGTTAGTGGGTAAGTCGGCAGAGTTGACAGCCCCGTCAATTGATGGGGTCTGCCCTCCACTGACTTCCCAAGTATGGAAACTGGTGGTGCTCCTCGATCTGCAGCTCTGCCTGGATTTCCAGGTGGAAGCTGTGGTGAGGAGTGCCTTCCGCCAGTTACATCTGATGCGGCGGCTTTGGCCGCTGGTTTCAGTTCCTGACCTGGCTGCGATCATCCATGCTTTTATTACCTCTCGGTTAGACTACTGTAACGCACTCTACGTGGGGCTACGTATGGTGACAGCTCGGAAGCTGCAGCTGGTGCAGAATGCAGCGGCCCGGCTCCTGGTGGGGTTGGGTCGCCGGGAGCACATTACACCAGTGCTCCGATCTCTGCACTGGTTGTCAATAGTCTTCTGGGCCCAATTCAAAGTGTTTGTTTTAACCTATAAAACCTTACACGGCCTGGGCCCTGTTATTTGCGAGATCGCCTCACTCCATGGGTTCTAGATCGGTCCCTGCAGTCGCCCATGGGCGCTGTGTTGGAGGTCCCCCAGGTTTCCTGGGGGGCCAGGCAGAATAGGGCGTTCTTGATGGCCATGCCATGCCTTTGGAATTCCCTCTCGGTGGGGGCCCGTCTGGCCCCGGACCTTCCGTAGGAACTGTAAAACCTGGCTGTTCCATCAGGCATTTGGCGAGGGAGAGGGGGTAAAAGTAGGTGGGGATGCGGGTGGAGTGGGTTTTTTTCTTCTCCCTGTTAGGACTACTATGTTTTAAAGTGTTTTAAAATTGTTTTATATTATATTTATATTTCTGTTATTGTTGTTAGCCGCTCTGGGCTGCCTGTGGCGGGAAGAGTGGGGTATACATTTTGTAAAATAAATAAATAAATAAATAATTATAGTCTGCTAGAATGTGTGTATAGGTTGGAATTAGTGTCTATAGTTCTAAATTTGTGTTATTTAAGATGTCTGGGGGGCATAGATTATGAGAAAATGTCACCCTTGAGCAATTTTAATTATTGCCTAATGTACTCCCTACTCCATAGTGGTTCAGAATATTGCAAAAATGTATTAATTATTCATTTGAATCAGTCATAGATAAGCCTAAAATGTTAGGCCCACCTTAGAATTAATATATATTTACGCATACCATTATATGTATAATAACCATAAAATATAAAATTTTGCAATACAAACATGCTATGGTGCCATGGAGTGGGCAAATCATGGATTTTATTTTCCCATACTAATTTGGAATTAGGAGTGACGCGTTCATTGAGATGACATTTATGAGATATGGACATGGTCAAGGTGGAATCATCGGCATCATACTGAAGCCTGAAACAGTTAAAGTATGGGTGTTAAGTCTCCACATCTATTGCCATGTGGCGTCAAACTTAGCTGACGTAACTGATAATGAAAAGATCTATGTTCAAGACTGTCAAAAAGACAGAGGAGGCATAAGAAGAAAATCTGACATGTGCATTGAGCCCCTCAATCCTGACATGCACCATGATGGCATAATTAATATTGTTAATGACAGAGTGGAACCCATCATCAGTAAATGTATATCACCTACTATTGGTAGTTTGTAACCAAGCACTAAAATCTGCCACTGTACCAGAGGTTTGGAGGGTAGTGAATGTAACACCAATATTTAAAATGGGCTCCAGAGGTGATCCTGGAAACTACAGACCAGTGAGTCTGACGGTGGTGCTGGGCAAACTGGTGGAAACGATTATTAAGAACAGAATTACTAAGCATATTGATAAAAATGGCTTAATGGGTAGAGTCAATATGGATTTAGCAAAGGGAAGTCATGCCTCACTATGCTATTGTAATTTTTGGAGGGTGTAAATAAGCATGCAGATAAGGGTGAGCCGGTTGATATAGTGTATCTGGACTTTCAGAAGGCATTTGATAAGGTCCCTCATGAGAGACTCTTGAAAAAATTAAACAGTCATGGGATAAGAGGCAGCGTCTTATCGTGGATTGGCAACTGGTTAAAAGACAGGAAGCAAAGAGTAGCGGTAAATGATCAGTTTTCACAGTGGAGAGAAGTAACTAGTGGAGGGCCCAAGTGATATGTACTGGAACAGTATTGTTTAATGTATTCATTAATGATCTGGAGAAGGGAGTAAAAAGAAAGGTGATCAAATCTGCAGATGACACAAAGTTATTCAAGGTAGTTAAAACCCAAGTAGACTGTGAAGAATTGCAGGAGGAACTTGCAAGACTGGGTGACTGGGCATCCAAATGGCAGATGAAATTAAAATGTGGACAAGTGCAGAGTGATGCACATAGGGGGAAATAACCCAACTAGACGTATACAATGCTGGGTTTTAAATTAGGAGTTACCACTCAGGAAAAGTGCCACTGGCTACACCAACTGATGCAAAAATAAACTAGACAGCCATTCCCTGCAACCCACTCCTAAGAACAGCTCTGTGCAATCCCACTCCATTCTGAGCCTGCAATTCAAGTCCATTTCTTTATTTTTTTAAAAAGCCGTTAGAAATTCTGGGAATTCATGTTAGTTGCACAGGCACATCCCTCTGGGTGGAGGAGGATCCTGGATGCTGTAAACACTCTTGCTCCTGCTACTAAATTTTAGCAGCATGTTTATTCAGCGTGGCTTCTGACTGCAGAGTCTAACCTCCAGAGCAGTGGACAGATTAGGATAGACCACAAAGTGGTAGGTTGTATGGCGCCTTCCTGGACCTGAGGGCAGCATTTGATTCCTCCTGTGGAGGAAACTGATTCTTCCTAAGATCGATAATAGGCTGCTTCTCCTGATCCAGGCTCTCTATAAAGAAACCACAGTAGCTGTGAGGCTAAACCGGGCAGGGCAGTTGACCCCGGATGTTGCGGTTGAACAGGGGGTCCGTATGGGGTGTGTGCTCGCCCCAACCCTGTTCAACCTTTTTATCAATGACGTCATACCAGAAATGAGACAGGAGAGATATTTTCCACCTAAATTGGTCTCTAAACCAGTCGGTGCACTATTATACGCCAACAATTTGATCCTCCTGTCTCAGACTAGGGTGGGTTGTCTCAGACAATTGGAAGCTTTTAAAAATTATTGTTCCTCTAATTGTCTTATTGTCAACCACTCGAAATCTAATGTCCTGGTGTTCTCCAGGGGTAGGCAGATATATAGGTGGCCTATGGCAGCTCCAACAGCGGAAGGTATATAAATTCTTGGGGCTTCATTTTGCTATCAATGGGTCGTGGGGAGATCATATAGGGAAAGTGGAGGTGGCGGCTAGAAGTCAAATGTTAGCCATCCTTCGCTTTTTTTCGGGGACGGGAAGGAAGAACTTAGACGCTGCAGTCAAGTTCTGCGAGTCAAAGGTTAGAGCATCCCTCTTATATGGTTCAGAACTGTGGGCCCCTTTGTCAGATAGAAATCTTAACACTATCTACACTCGATTCCTAAGTATATTAACCAAAATCCCCAATGGTATTCCGGAGCAAGCCTCTCTGTATTGGTTAAAGAGAAGCAGGGCCGTGCAGGATTCCCTGATCTGGCATATTTTTCATGACACCTTCTCTAGCCCGTGGCATAAGGCGGTTAAGGAGCATTTGGCTCGCCTGGGTTTTTCCCAGGCTTATTTGGTAACTAAGGACCTCCTTGTGGCAAGGCAAGAGATCATCCAGAGGTCTAGAGATGTTAGTTATCAAGAGGAACTTGCTATAATTGAGGGATCTCAACATATGGCTGGGTTCCGTTTACCGGCCCCGCAATCGAGTTCTATGGCCCATTATCTCTCTTCTACTGCCACCTTTAGAGAGAAGTATTTTTTTCTCTGTGCAAGGGTTAATGTGTTACCTACAAATGTCCTAGAGCGACGTTTTTTAGGGATTTCGTTTGGGGATCGTTTGTGTCCCTATGACTCTTTGTCTTCAGAATCTACTCACCATGTACTTTTTGAGTGTAAGCTGTAGGACTCCCTGCGTTTAAGATTTCTGCAGTCTCTTATAGACAAATTCCCGGGAGGGACGCATCGGTTTCTGACCTACATGGCTCTTTGCAACGTTCACTCAGAGGTTTCCTCTGATGTTATGACATTTTTAGTTGCGGCTATGGAGATGAGGGAAAAGTTTCTTTTGTTTAAGCCTTTGATAAACCCTGACTAACCTCTTTGTGTTTAATGTTCTTCTGAAAATGCTGTTTTTTGTTTTAGCTTATATTTTAATTTTGGAGGGATATACTATATTTTGTATAATGTTGTTTGTTTTATAGATTTATTGCTTGTTTTGTATGTTTGGTCTCTGTGTACAACTTGACAATGGCCAACGGCCACATCAAATAAATTTGAATTTGAATTTGAAGTGTGCTTGCCTTGAGAGACTGAACTTGAAGTAGGGTTTGGATTCCAGGCTGCTACAAAAGATTTGGGCTGCAATTTACAAAGCACTTACTCCATGTCCCCCTGCAGGCTTCAATGGGCCGACTACTCCAGAGTACGTGGTCTGTAGATCACAACTTAAATGGGGAGGGAGGGGGAGTTCCTAAGGATGAGGGAACTATTTCTGTCGTTCTGACTATATAGCGGGATTTTTCTTTAAGAGACCCATTTTCTGCACCTCCTTCAGAACTTGAAGGACAACAATGGCACAACGATTAAAGGAAGAATTTACACTTTTTTACTAAAGCATAAGCATTGATTCTTGCAGATGGAGATAATCGCACCCAGATCCAGCGCAATTGTTTCACCTTCTCATTAAGGGCACAAAACGGGAATGGTTTTGAGATGAAATCCATGATGACACATTTTAAGTGTATCTTAGCATCGTGAAGAAAGCTGAATCAGGTGATCTGAAGGCCTTTTGCACCCTGGAATCTTTGACTGGCTGGAACTGTTACTAGAAAGGATAATAATATGTATTTAATCCAGTGATTATAAATGTCTAGGGGGGAATCACGTGCTGATGGACAGATCCATCACATTTCAGTCTGATGAACTTCTAAGCAAGTTAGTTGTCGCATCGCTGGTGTAAATCCCCACCAGATCGGCACCAAACCAAATACTCCGCTTTTTTCTGTACCAGACGCTGCTTTCTTCTTCTCTGGGAGTTCACTGCTACAGCCTAGCTGCGACACCATAACAATGTATTTTTTAACACTGTATACAATAATTAGCTACTTAGCCATTCCAATTAATAACAAAATCAGAAACACATCAAAATTTTTGCAGATAACTGCTCCCAGATCCAAAGAGATTGTTTCACCTTCTCATTAAGGGCACAAAATGTGGATTAATTTGAGATTCAATCCATGACGACTCATCTTAAGAGGTCTTAAGTGTTCTGGTGAAATCACAATCCTTCTGCACCCTGGACTCTCTGATTGGCTGGCGCCAGATGTGTCCAGAAGTGCAATAGGCATTTAATCCTGTGCTCATAAATGACAGGTAGAATCATGTACTGATGGAATGATCTAGCGCATTACAGCGTAACGGTCTGGACTTGGTTCACCTCTAGAAGAAAGAGCTACCAGACCTTACAGGCAACTTAGTATTGTGTATTGACACAAGGAATGGAACTGGGATTTTCCTAGGGAATAGTCCCCCAAATCCTAACAAATTAAGAGGGGTTGAAAGACCTGGGGGGGGAGGGGTGTGCAAAATTTAGGCCTTGGTGTATTACTTATTATATATTTTTATTTTTCACATTTTTACCCCACACTCCAAATGTCTGGCCAAACAAAAAGAACTTACATCTCCTCCAGAAGACGAGCAGGCTCGGGCTTAAGCAGACCCCCAAGGGGAGGGAGTTCCATAATTGTAGGGCTGCCACCGAGAACACACACACACACACCCCGCAACCTCGCCATCATAACAACTTCCCAGGCAGTTGGCACTTGCAAGAGGGCGCCCTTGGCCAACCTCAGAGGCCATGATGTAGACCAGAGGTGGACAAACAGTGGCGTCTTGGGCATTTGTTCTGCTGCTCTCGCCAGAAGTGGCTGCCTGCGGGGCACCGCTGAGAACACCCCTCACCCCCCGGCATCCTTGTCATAACAACTTGGCCGCCGCGGGGAGTGGCCATGGGGCTCCCTCAGATGCAAAACAAGCCATGCTGACATTTTGGTCATCAGAGCACAGGGAGCGTGTCCTCCTGTGTTGCTATTGTTGTTGCCTAACCCTACCAGACTGGCTAGGAGCAGCTGTGATGTGGGTGGGAAGGGTCAGGAAGCCACGCTGCCCTGTCCCCAGGATTAGGGAAAGCTGAAATCCATAGAATGTGGCTTGTGGCTCTCAGTGATGTGAAAATGTTGGTAGGCGGCTCTTGGGCTTGAGAACTTTGCCCACCCCTGGTATAGAGTGAACTATTGGCACCAGTGGGATTTTTACCATGGACATGATTCAATCCACAGATTTTCTTCTCAGAAGCCCCAGACTTCCTTTGCCAAGTTATTCCGATATTTCAGGGCAGAGACGCTTGTTCATTCTGCTGGCCTCTCCACTCCAGTTGGTCTCAACAGGGCATGATTTCTTGGAGACAAACTAATAAGCTGTTCCTTGAGATTTTGGGGACTTGGATGAGTAAGTTTTGCTATGACTCAATAGGAGTGGGTGGCAGCAGATGCAGACTGGTACATTCATACAAGCCAGGTTTGTATTTTGCAGAGCTTTGCCGATTCCATTTCATATTTCTATTTGTTTCTTTTTTTTAAAGGGGAAGCAGTATTGAGCAAAACTATCGAGTCAGTATCAGGGTGCAGCCCTGAACCTTGGATCTGGCTGCCTTCCCCCCTGCACCACCACCTGGCCAGTTTTGGGGGTGTGGCCTTCTCTGTGTGTGCTTTGCTTCCCTCTCTCTCACCCAGTTGGCAGCCGCACCCACCGGCTTCCTAATTTTACAGGAGGGCTGGAACCCACAGGAAGTTTGTTTAATTAATTTATTTATTTACATAATTTATACCCCACTCCTCCTGCAAAGCAGCTTGGGGCAGCTAACAATTCATAAAAATAAAATAGAAAAATACAATCCTATAAATACAATATGAAATAAAAATAAAACACAATAAAACCTTCAATCCCAATGGGGGGACGTCAAAAGAAAAGTAAGACAACCCCATCACCCTAACCCACAGCCCCCCACCCCTTACCCATCTCCCTCACCAAAGGCGGGCGGAACAGCCAGCTCTTGCGTTGTTGGTGAAAGGAGGAGAGGTCCGGAGTCGCCAGTAGGGAGTTCCACAGTCTAGGTGTGGCCACTGAGAACGCCCTGTTCATAGTCGCCCCCCGGAATACCCGGGGGACTTCAAGAAGGGCACTCCTGGCAGACTGCAGAGGCCAATCCAGAGCCCAAGGAGTGAGGCGATCCCACAGGTAGGTAGGGCCTAGGCTGCATAGGGTTTTATAGGTAAGAACCAACACCTTGAATCAGGCCCGGAAGACTATAGGCATAAGAATATAAGAACTTAAGAACATAAGAAGTGCCATATTGGGTCAGACCAATGGTCCATCTAGCCCAGCATCCTGTCTACGACAGTGGCCAATCACAGTGGCTTGGGAGAAGCACCTAACAGGTTACAATGGGAGATCCATTCCCTGTTGTTTTCCCCCAGCTCCCATCATATTCCCATATCCTATCTGGCTAATAGCTGCTAATGGACCTATCTTCCAGAAACTTGTCCAAACCTCTTTTAAACTCAGCTATAGTACTGGCCCTTACCACAGCCTCTGGCAGTAGATTCCACAACCCAATTATACGCTGAGTGAAAAAATATTTTCTTTTATTTGTTTTAAACTTGCTACTAATGAGTTTCATGGAGTGACCCCTAGTTCTAGTACTAGCTAGGCAACCAGTGCAGAGCACGGAGCACTGGTGTAATGTGCTCACAGCGACCTGTCCCTGTCAGGAGAAGGGCCGCTGCATTCTGCACCAGCTGCAGCCTCCGGACGGTCACCATGGGTAGCCCCACGTAGAGTGCGTTACAGTAGTCCAGTCTTGAGGTGATGAAAGCATGGATGATAGCGGCCAGGTTGGAGTCCAAGACGTACGGCTGAAGTTGCCGCACCAGATGTAACTGTTGAAATGCGCTCCTCGCCACAGTCTCCACCTGATCATCCAGGCGGAACTGGAAATTGAGGAGCACTTCCAGACTATGAACCTGAGGGGCCATTGGGGGCCAAATCCAATCAATGACAGGGGATGCCACACCCACCACCTTACCCACTGGCATCACCTCCATCTTGTCGGGATTCAACTTCAGTCGGCTCGTCCTGAAAGTTGGAGGAGCATCTGTTGCTGTCTCTCTGTTACTCTTGCTCAAGCCTGCACTCCTGAATCCTCTGCCATGCACTGTATCAGGTTTTGTCTTTCTCTGTAGTAGCTTGTAGATTGTGTCTCATATCCTCGCCTCCCTCCTTCCTGTTCCTCTGGGGGGTCATGGTTGTTAGATCTTTGTCATTGTCTGGTCAACCTCTCCGCATGCCTTGCATTCCTGGGTGGCCCCACTCTTCTTGCCCTATGCTTTGCATTCCCGGACGACCTTGCTCTTCCCCCTGTACCCTGAACCCCTGTTTGGTCCTGTTCTTCTCCTCTAGTCTGGAGCCCCTGTTCGGTCTTGTACCCTGACTGTTGCCTTTCCCTTTGACCTTCTTGTTCCTCTCCTGGCTCTCTCCCTCAGGCTCCTCAGAGCCCTCGTTGCCACAGACTTATCTCTTGGTTACCCTACTATCTGGAGGCAGCTCCCAATGACAAGATCTGGCCAACCCTTGTAGCAAAGCTTCCACACCATCCTAAGGGGGGCTTAGTCATGCTGTTGGGCTTCCATAATTTGGTTATAGGAGGAGTTTTCTGGGTGCACGTGTCTGTTTAGTGGTGGGATTATCCTGTGCCCTGTCCAGTTCCTAACACTCAGACTGACTGGTTGAAGAAGGTGTAAAAGAGAACCAGGGCTGTCTAGTTCTCAATATGAAATGAGATTAGTCGCCTCATTCCAGCTCATAGTTGACAAACCGCTCCACGAAAAATCACCATCATGGCACTAGAAAGCATGCTTGTTTGGGTTTTTTTAACAGTCTCTGGAGAAAAAGATGGCCACGGAAACTGAAGATGGCCACGGAAACTGAAGTACCTTCTTTCCCCTTACAGGTGGCATCTCCAAGATTGGATTGGGGTACATATTGGAAGAACGGTGCCTGCTGCTGGTTCAGGGTGGGCAGTAATTGCTCAGTAAAAAGAAAAATCAAAGATTTGCTTTCCGGGGCTGTCAAACTAGCACATTTCACCATCATTCAAGTCGCTTAAAGAAAGGAGAAGAAACGCTATATCATAATGGGCAGCTAAATCCACACACTTTCACAGGAAGTGTCCTGATACTAGCAGAGAAAAACAGGGTGATGGCAAGGCTGAAATCTGGATGCTGCAAGACCTGGCTTAAAAAGAGTCATGAGCCTGTATTAAATTGTGGTAGGGCCTGACCCAGTGCCAGGGGAGTGTCAAGGGGGCTCGCAGCCACCTTTGGATCCGCTGTTACTGTTCGACAAACAGCTACTGTGTTTTTGGATTAGCACCATGGATGAGAGAATCCTTAGATGCTCAAATATTATAGCACCGGTGGAAACTTACCGAAAAACAACTTACCCGCAGAAAAACAGCTCTAGGATCTTTTCCAGAATATGGTCAACCAAGTAGTTATTTTGGATAGCGCGTGAATCCCGATGTCAGAATTCCCCTAAATTTCCTGGCCATTGTGGAAGCGCAAAGGTCCATTCCAAACCACTAATGTTGTGTTGTTTTGGGGTGGGGTCCAGAAAGGTGTAACATCTAATGGAGTAACTGTTCAGGATCAGGCAACATGTAGATTTAATCAAGAGAAAGTCACAAGGAAACTAGTGTTCTTTAGTTTTTCATCCCACTATTTAGACCTAGACCTCTAGTCTGGGATTGAAATATCCCAGTTGTGTCCTTTAGATCACCTGCTGATTATTATTATTAAGTATTGATATGGTGCCAGTAATGTACCTGGTACTGTATAATCATTATGTAGACACAGGTCCCTGCCCCGAGGGGGTTACAATCTAGGCGAGACAAGGGGGGAGACAAAAGAGTGGAACAGAGGGAGAGACAGGGATACAGCCATGAAGTCAAGAAGTTGCAGATGTGCGTGCTTAGTTACTTATGGAGAACAAGGGGACTCTGAATGAATCAGTGAGCAGACTGAGGGGGTGAGGAGGTAGGGAAAGCCTGATGGAAGAGGTAGGGAGATTTGAAGGTTGGGAAGGAGGGAGCAAAACAAATGTATTCAAGGAGGGAGGTTAAATTAACACAGCAGGCAGAGAGCAATATACACAATGAATACTCTCTAGATAGTACTAGGAGAGAAGAAGCATAGAATCATAGAGTTGGAAGGGACCTCTAGTCCAACCCCCTGCTCAATGCAGGAAATCCACAGCTACAGCATCCCCGACAGATGGGCCATCCAGCCTCTGTTTGAAAACCTCCAGCGAAGGAGAGCCCGCTACCACCCTTGGCAACCTGTTCCGCTGTCGAACAGCTCTTATCATTAGGGAGTTCTTCCTAATGTTTAGCAGAAATCTGCTTCCTTGTAATTTGAGCCCAGTGGTTCTAGTCCTGCCCTCAGGAGCAACACAGAACAAATCTGCCCCATCTTCTATGCGACAGCCCTTCAGATATTTGAAGACGGCTACCATGTCTCCCCCTTAAGTCTTTTTCTTCTCCAGGCTAAACATACTCAGCTCCTTCAACCTTTCCTCATAGGACTTGGTTTCCAGGCCCCTGACCATCTTTGTCGCTCTCCTCTGAACCCGCTCCAATTTGTCAGTGTCCTCCATAAAATGCGATGACCAGAACTGGACCCAGTACTCCAGATGAGGTCTGACCAGCGCGGAATAGAGTGGAACTATTACTTCTCGTGACCCAGACACTTTGCTTCTGTTAATGCAGCCTAAAACTGTATTAGCCTTTTTAGCAGCTGCATCACACTCATGTTCAGCTTGTGATCAACTACAACCCCCAAGATCCTTTTCATATGTACTGCTGCCAAGCATCACCCATCCTATACTTGTGCATTTGATTTTTCTTACTCAAATGCAGAATTTTACATTTATCTCTGTAAAGGCAACAGAAATAGAAATTTTAGGACTGATTTGGGAGGACTGTGGGATTACTGGAGAGGGAGGTTAGAGGTGAGGCTCTGTATGGTATATGCAGGGTCCTACGTTATTTATACATTGCCTCTTATTCCCACAGTTTTTGCTCATGTAAAAATGTCCACAGGCTTTGTCTGGGATGGTGTGGAGATATTATGATCAGTCCTCCTTAAGCTTGACAATATATAATGGGAAATCGTTTTGTGACTCTCTTGCAGGACATGAGTAAGAAACTCCAAGCATCTGACAGCCTGTTTATTTGTTCCCTCGCACCAAGAATCACAGAGTGCTGTGACTGATGGAGTATTTATTACAATGGCAGATGGACAGCCCAGCTAGAGCATAAACAACAGAATGTCTCTGTATCGCACCCCAACAAGAGTGAGAGAGAGACTCTACGTGGATCTTCCTCTTCCCCAAACTCTGTGACCCATACACATATCACCAACTTCAGATCCGACTCCTGTATTCACTCTGTTTGGGATGGGCAGGGGCCCACGTGAGAGCCAGGATAGGCTAGTGGATAAGGCGTTAGAATTTGACCCCTAGTTTCTCAGACCAAAATCTATCTTAGCCATGAACTCACCGGGTGGCCTTGGGCAAGGTACTCTCTCTCTCTCAGCTTAACTCCACAATCTATCAAATGGGAATATTAATGACCTGCCTCATGGGGAACTAGATAAGGATTTAATTGTAAAACCTCTGGAACACTAAAAAGTGCTGTACCAATGACAGCAACATTGCAGCTTGCACGACGCACCTGCCTCCTGCTGGGTGACCAATGGAGGCAAACCACACCACACCAGAGCATGCTTTCCCCACCTCAATGTCAAAGGCCCTAAATCCTGCTCGGTATAGAGCCTCTGCACTACAGAGATGAGATACACTTGGAGAACCATGATAGAGGTTCCAGCTTCAATTTTTTAATAACACAACAACACCACCGCATTCTCCACTTTGATTCTGCACTTCCTCATTTGCCCTGGAACCAAGGCCACTTGCACACAAGATGGGAGGGGAGAGGAACTGGCACGAGCCGAAATCACGCTGGGGAGAACTGCAGGAAGTTCCGCTCATGTGTGCAGGGTTTTAGCCTGTTTCGGGCGTGATTTCATGGCTCAAAATCCAGCCCTGTAATCCGCAAGTGAAAGCACACTATAAACGGGCTAAAACCCCATGAACACAAGCAGAGCTTTGCACAACTCCCTCAGGTGCAATTTTGACTCGCGCCAGTCCCTCCCCCCTCCTGTCTCACATCTCGTAGTGATGATGTCATCCCTCAAGGAGATTGCTTCTTTATGCATCTCATTATCTCACCCTATTACTACTGTGAGTGACCGATTGTTTTATAAACTCTATGAGCACCTCACCCTAGTTCAAAGGGCTTCGCTTCAAAAGGGGTTGCTTAATCCCTTTCAAGCAATAGCTGTAGGCAGGCCGGGGACCTAGCCACTAATATAAATTGGTCCTGGGAGAGGGTGCACAATGGCCCCCAGTCGATGATAAGGAAATACGTTACTTAGTGCAGTCCGCAGACGAAGATCTCCCGGGATAGATGGTATCCCGGTTGAGATGTTTGTGCACAATCTCGACTGGTGGTTACCGGTTATCTCCCACTTGTTTAATTCAATGAATGGTTCTGACATATTTCTGGCGGGGTGGAATATAAGTGTGGTGGTCCCTATCTATTAAAACGGGGACAAGGACCTCCCCCAGAATTATCGGCCGATAAGCCTGATTAATGTCATTGCTAAACTTCATGCCAGATACTTGCTTGTGAAACTGGAAGCTTGGGCCAATGTGGCCGATTACTTTCCAGAAGAACAGGAGGGATTTCGTGCACGACATTCCACGATCGACCATTGTTTTGTGCTCACCCATTTAATAGAGAAATACGTGGAAATGGGGAAAGGCAGCTTGTTCATGGCTTTTTTGGACCTTGGATCAGCCTTTGATCTGCTTGATCGTAACATTCTTTGGTCCAAATTATTTAGCACAAACATGGACAGGAGGCTGCTATACCTGGTTTACTCGCTGTATGCTAATTCAGTATTGAGGGTCCGGATGAGTAGGGATGGATGATTGACTTGTCAGGTCCCCGCAACTAATGGGGTGAAGCAGGGTTGCGTTTTAGCCCCATATCTCTTTTACATTAATGGGATTGTGGCCATACTGACTCGGGATTATTTTTATTCACGTAGGATATTGGGGCAGCCCCTTGATATTCTCCTATATGCCGATGATATGGCTGTAGTATCGCCCTCCAGCTTGGGACTAGCAAGAATGCTACAGGCAGTTGGACAATTTTGTTCAAATATGTGCTCATCCATCAATCACCAAAAGTCTAAGGTGATGGTAGTAGGCAAAAACTCCAGGAAATATAGGAAGCACAGCTGGACTCTCGCTGGAGTCGCTTTGGAGAAGGTCTCAGTCTACTCTTATTTGGGGTTGCGCTTTGCGGCCAATTTTAGCTGGCGGAGGCATATCGAGGCAGTCAGGCTCAAATTCCAGCAGGCAGTAATGGGCCTTTTGAGATTTTGGAGACTCCGTGGTGGTAGATTAGTACCCCCGGCTCTGAAGCTTTTTGATGTAAAATCACGACCGTGTGCCCTCTATGGTGCTGAAATCTGGGGTTTGTCTCTTATGGATGGCCTGGAGCTTCCCCAGAATTCCTTTTTGAGAACTCTCCTTGCAGTGCCCAAGTGTGTCCCTCCCTGCTTATTACGGCTAGAGACTGGAACTTTGCCCATAAGGATTAAGATTATAAGGGCTGTGCTGAATTATTGGTGTAAACTGGAAGAAATGATGGAGGACAGGCTACCTCGCCGGTGTTCTGATGAGGCCCAGACTTGGTCCGCCCCATCCTTATGGAATACTAAGGCCACCAACCAGCTATGCAAACTTGGTCTCTCTGTGGATCTGCTAAGTCCACTCCCCTCTTGTAGTAGAAGGAGACTTATTCAAAAACAGCTAATAGATCAGGCTATCCAACTTGACTTAGGGGAAATACAGACGCTTAAGAGTGCTCCGTTCTACAAAGAGTTCAAGTACACCTTCAGGCGGGAGTTATATTTGTACCTCATAGAAGATCCTGGTCTACGTAGAGCTCTGACTCTTTTGCGTTTTGATCTACTGCCAACAAAAGTATTGATTGGGAGACGCCTGGTGATCCCATACACAAGCAGATTGTGTGCATGCAATTTGGGATATGTTGAGGATTTATTGCATGCTTTATTTATGTGCCCGCTTACGCTGCATTTGAGGGAGTCACTATTAGCTCCTTGGTTAGTCTCGAGACCATATTCCTCACCCGTTAACTATTGATTTTTTTCTCAACCACTAAAACAATGGATCTTGTAGTCAATCTCGCTTTGCTAGCACGTGATCTCTGTAAACGATACTCCTGACCGTTCTCGACATTGTTGGCTTATTTTATTTGTTGATATATTATTCTAATATTTAATTTGGGTTTTTAACGTTTTGTTATCGATGTTTATTCTTTTACTGAAATCTTTTGGAACATGGCGAAAGCTTGTTCCCTTAATAAATATTAATTAATTATTATTATTATTATTATTGGGATCCCCTGCAACAGCCCCTGGCTGAGCGGAGAGAGCCCCTGGCGGAGTGAGCTGCCGAGAGTTAGGCCAAAAGTGAGAGTTCGGCTACAAGGGGAGGAGGTTATGGGGGGTAGGCTCTAAGGGCGTTTATACACAAGACAAAAAAGGCGGATGATCCTTTGATCAGCCGCCTTTCTTGCCGCTTGTCTACTTGCTTGCCCTGCTTTTTAATCCGCGTCGGAGGGGGCAGGCGAGTCTGCCCCCTCCGACGCAGATTCCCGAAGTGCCGGCTTTACGCCGCACTTCCTGGCTCCGCGGCGAGTGCGCATGCGCAGAAGCGTGCGCATGCGCACTCGCACTCTGCGCCGTGTCTGAACATCAGACACGGTATGCAGAGGCTGCGCGGGAAGAAAAGCCGGCGTTTAGCGATCCCGCTTGTAAGCGGGATCGTTTATAAACGCCCTAAGTTGTAACAAGCCTAATGGCCCCACACCTTTGGGAAATTAATAACTCTAATAAATAAAAGGAAAGGAGAAAGAAAAGGTAGGTGTCAGCATAGAGAGCCAGACAATAGGGGAGTTCGCTGTGGGAGGTAGCCTGGAGGGGTGACTTGGCTGGTGTAAGGTTAGATAAGGCCCCCTTTGCTTATTGACTCACTTCTCTTACCTCATTGGATTAAACTGGAGACCCTCTGCAGTTGAATAACTGGTGAAAGGTGCTGTGGTGAAACTGGTGAAAAGTGTTGATTAGTTAGCCCTAAAAGGAGCAAGTAGCATTAAACCCCTGTTACTAAATCCCTAAACTAAAAAGGACCCAGAGTTCAGTGGCTTGGGAAGCATAAACTTGGTTTAAACTTTTCTCTCTTCAAAAAACAGAGGAAATTATTTTCCTCAGTATTTTCCTACTGAGGAAAATAGGAAAATGCTCCTCGGTGTAAAACTCGCTCCCTCAGGATGTCTGCCTCAGTTCCTCCCTCCTCACTTTCAAAAAGCACCTGAAAACATATTTATTTACTAGGTTCTCTTCGGATCCACTGCTGGTTCCCTTAAGTGTCCTCTGTCCTCCCTTTTTCCTTCCCCTATCTTAAAGTATTTTAATACTGTTTAAAATTGTTTAAAATTGTTTTATACTTTTATATTGTTTTATATTCTGTAAAGCACTCAGAGTGCCATGCAAGGCATGGGGGAAGCGATATTATTAATTATTTATTAATTATTAATTATTATTATTATAAGCACTGGCAAATTAGATATAAAACATTAATAAGGCAGGCCGAGAGAGAAACTGAAGAGAGACTTGCTAAAGAGGCAAAAACTAATAATAAAATCTTTTTTAACTACATTCAGCAAGAAGTCAGCTGGAGTCAGTTAGGCCATTAGATGATCAGGGGGTAAAAGGGTTGCTCAGGAAGGATAAGGCCATTGCAGAGAAGATGAATGATTTCTTTGCTTCGGTCTTCACTGCAGAGGACACTGGGAAGATACCCGCGCCAGAAATGTTCTTTACAGGTGATGAAACGGAAGAGCTATCGCAAAACAATGTGACTTTGGAAGAGGTTCTACAGCAAACTGACTGACTAAATAATAATAAATCACCGAGACCAGATAGTATTCACCCCAGAGTTCTGAAGGAACTCAAATATGAAATTGCAGACCTACTACTGGTAATTTGCAACCTATCACTACAATCTGCCACTGTACCCTAGGACTGGAGGGTAGTGAATAATATAACACCAAAGGGCCCCAGAGGCAGTCCTGGGAACTACAGACTAGTGAGCCTGACGTTGGTGTCCGACAAAACAGTGGAAACAATTATTAAGAACAGGACTACTGGGCATATTGATAACCATGGCTTGATGGGGAAGAGTCAACATGGATTTAGCAAAGGGAAGTCATGCCTCACTAATCTATTGGAATTTGTTGAAGATGGGTGATTTCAGACATTACGCTGTCCTGATTCACCACAGTGGATTCCCAGCGGGGGTGAACAGATCAACCACCCCCCATGGTCAAAAAAAGCCCCGAACAGACATGACGGGAGCGGAACCACGGCAGGGAATCGGGCCGCCAGACCACGGCCCGGGGCAGCGCAACAGACATCACGCCGATCCCGGACCGGGCCGTGGTTAAAGCACCCGGAAGGCGCCGGGGCAGCGCGTCCCGGCTGCTGCCATGTGCCCTTTAAATCTCCCTCCCCGGTCTGTGTTGTTGCTGGTTGCCTCGCAGCGACGCTGCGTGCTTGTCCTCGGCTGGGAATCATTTTCTTTGGTTCCAGCCGGTGGTTGCCGTTCAGGCATTACTTTTTGTTGTTTCCTGTTGGGAATCTCTTTGACCACGCTTTCAGAGATTGGGTATTTTCAGACGTTACGAGATCACAGTCAACCACAGTCAATTCCCTGTGGTGGCTGCGATCACGGAACGTCTGTTGGCGGGAACGGATGTTCCCCCCCAGATGTTACCACGGCGGGGAATCACTTTCGCCACGTGAGCAGCCGAAGTGGCGGGACCGGCGGTGGTCGCGTGGCGAAGGCGATTCCCCGCTGTGATGAACCCCGCCGTCACTTCTGGACGGTGGTCACGGCCCGGAATCCCCGTAGGGATTCCGGCTCGTGACCAAATCGGGCGAGCACTGCGGCCGCATTGGCTGCGGCGGCCGCCCATCTCCCCAGAGGGCAGGCGGCGGGGAGCGTGGAGGGGGCGGGGCCGTGCGGCCGCACGTTGCACCACGCGGCCCCGCCCCCTCCCCGATTCCCCGCCGGGATCCCCCGGCACATCTGTTAGGGCGTGATGGGGTCATCCCGGCGGGGGATGAATATATTGTTTTTGTGACGGGGCCAATTGGCCCCGTCACATCTGAAAATACCCATTGTCCCGCTGGGAGCTCTGGAAGCATGGTTGATTTTGACCCCATGTGCGTATTGACTGTGGTGAACATCTGGCGGCCTCCGAACAGACATGCAGGGTGCTTTGGCCCCGCTGCGGAATTGACCGTGATTCACTGTGGTTGAGTGTGATCTCGTAATGTCTGAAATCACCCGATGTAAATCAGTATGTGGATAAGGGGGAGCTGGTCGATATACTGTATCTGGATTTTCAGAAAGTGTTTGATAAGGTCCCTCATGAGAGACTCTTGAGGAAATTAAAATGTCATGAGATAGAAGGCAGTGCCCTATTGTGGATTGGTAACTGGTTAAAAGGATAGGAAGCAAAGAATAGAACTAAATGGTCAGTTTTCACAATGGAGAGAAGTAAATAGAGACGTGCCCCAGGAATCTGTAATGGGCCTGGTGTTGTTTAATGTATTCATTAATGATCTAGAAAAAGGAGTATAGAGCTGATCAAGTGTGCAGATGAGAAAGTTATGCAAGGTAGTTAAAACACAAGCAGACTGTGAAGAATTGCAGGAGGATCTTGCAAGACTGGGTGACCAAGCATCTAAACGGCAGATGAAATTTAATGTGGACAAGTTGCATGTAGGGAAAAACAATCCAAACTACTATATGTACACAACGCTGGGTTCTAAATAAGGAGTTACCACTCAAGAAAAGGACCTTGAAGTCATGGTGGACAATAAATTGAAAACCTCAACTTCGTGTGCAGCAGTCATCAAAAAAGTAAACAGAACGTTAGGAATTATTCATAAAGGGACAGAGAATAAAACTGAAAATATTATAATGGCACTATATAAATGCATAGTGCGACCACACCTTGAATATTGTGTGCAGTTCTGGTTGCCCCATCTCAAAAAAGATATAGTAGAAATAGAACAGGTACAGAGAACAGGAACAAAAATGATAACGACTATAGAACAGCTCCCCTATGAAGAGAGACTGGATAAGTTGGGGCTCTTCAGTTTGGAGAAGAGACGTCTGAGAGGGGACAGGATAGAAGTTTATAAAATCATGAATGGTGTGGAACAATTAAATAGGGAATGGTTATTTACCCTCGCCAATAGTACTAGAGCTAGGGGACACCCTCATGAAACTAACAGGTAGCAGATTCAAAACAAAACAAAGTATTTTTTCACTCAACACACAATTAAGTTGTGGAACTTGTTGCCAGAGTATGTGGTCAAGGCCAGTAGCAGAACTGGATTTTTAAAAGGGTGGGACAAGCTTCTGAAAGATAGGTTCATTAGCAGCAATTAGCTGGGTAGGTTTGGAGAATATAACCTTTTACTGTCGGGAGTTGGGAGTGAACAACAGGGAATGGATCACTCCATTGTGACCTGTTGGGTACTTCTTCCAAGTGACTGAGATTGGCCACTGTCGGAGACAGGATGCTGGGCTCGATGGACCTTTAGTCTGACCCAGTATGACACTTATTACATTCTTATCCTTCCGGATCCTTCTCCTCCCTTTTAACTAAGCCAAGCACATGCACCTGCAACTTATCAGCTTCATGAATTTATCCCTCTCTCCTCCTACGGGCCCCACCCCTTGTCCATTCTAGATTGTAACACCCTTGGGGCAGGGACCTGTCTCTAGTCACGACTCTTCAGTACCAGGCACATTTCTGGCAGTTTATAAATAATTTATAATAATAATAATAATAGTAAAGATGATGTAACCAAGGAGTCTCATAAGAGTGGGAGGAGGGTTTCACCCCATGTATGCAAAAAGGGCTGTTTTTACATGCTCAAACCATGACCCATGTGAACAGGATGTGCTGCTTTTCCTGGTCTAAGCTTTTAGGGAGAGAGATGACCACTGTTTGCTCGTTGCATTCTTTTGGGTTAACAGCCATGATTAATCCTTCCGATTAAGAGAGAACCCTATGATTCCTTATGATTAAGAGAGAACTTTCCTGCTGCAAGCAAAGTTATTAAAGATGCTAGGTGAGAGAGCAGCTGGTTTGGTCATTACCCCCTAAGCTTAATAGGAGAGGTTGAGAACACACACACAAAAGAATGAGATGAAGCCAATTACAGTACAGCGGGGGTGGGACCTCAGGCCGGGCGGGGGGGGGGAGGGGGTGTCAAATACAGTCTACATCTAATATTTGACGTGGCCTTTTTTTGTCTCCTGGATCTGGCCTATGGATCCAGCTTCTACGCCCAAGCACTGAAAAACTGAGCTTAAGGTAAGGGAGCAGAGATGGGGACATTGGGAGACGATCCATGATCTGGACCCGCCTCTTCCTGCACTACCGTCATCCATACTTTCATCCCCTTGAGGTTAGGCTACGGCAACACGCGCTATATGAGGCTGCACTTGATGAGCGGTCGGAAGCTGCAGCTGGTGCAGAATACGGTAGCTCAGCTCCTTTGGGGGACGAGGCACCTGGAGCCCATTACACCGAGGCGCCGAAGTCTGCGCTGGCTGCCTATAGCTTTCCAAGCAAAGATGCTGGTTGTGACCTTTAAAGACCTAAACTATCTGAGCCCCGCTTATCAGAAAGACCGCCCGTCCTTCCATGCCCTATTGCAGCCCCTGCGATTGGCCGGGAGCACGTTCCTGAGGGTACCATCTGTCAGCCTTGTTTGTACGGCAAAGGATCACTGGGACACGTTCTCAGTGGCTGCCCCGATGCTATGGAACTCCCTTCCCCAGGAGCTTCGACTGAGCCCAAGGTGAAGCATCTTCTGGACGCGGTGTAAGACTTTTCAGTTTGAAAAAGCACCCAGTGGGCGGGGAAGGATAGGGGTTAGGGGTGGGGTTTTGATGGATGGTTTGGGGGTTGGGGGTTTTAAGGGTATTTTTGTATGAGTTTTATCTATTTTTATTGTTTGTGAGTCACCCTGAGCCTTGGGATGGGCGGCAAATAAATAAATAAATAAAAATAAAGCATCTCCGTCTCTGATGTCTATGTGGCCCAGCTTGTACTAATTTTCAAAGCAGCCCCTAGGAAGGAAATGGTTCCCCCCCTCCTTACTCTAAAGAGAGGCAGGATAAGAATCCACATTTGCTCTGGATCATAGATCTGAACAAGAATCCCAAGAGACATCATAGCATCCCAGGTCAGAAGGAGCCACCAGGGCATCTAGTCTGAATTCCTATCTATGGAAGACCACCACCCAACAGGTTCTCCCCGCCCTAGAACACCTGCAAGCTCCTAAACAAGACTGCACAAAAATTTTAAAAAAACCACTATCATCATCCTTGAAAAAGTATGTTCTAGCACACCACAAGCAGAAAACAGGAAGGGCCAAGTACAGCAATGTCAGAGCCCCCTGCAATTTGACTCAAGCCAACAAATCACAGGGCACATTGCAGGAGAAGGCAAAGCCAGAGGCATTCTTCTGATAGATTACCTGCCACCACACCTCTGTACCGTACTGTTGTGTATCATCCTGTTCCCACGCAATACAAACAGCTTGGGGCATGGAACCCTGCTGCCTGTTTGGAATAGCTCTACATACACTTACAGGCCCACGCATAAACTGCATGGATTTCTTGGTCCCTTGCCTTCTTTGACATGTGGGCTGATCTTGTTCTCCTAAGAACCAGGCGAAAGAGGCCTGGAGCACTACAAATCATTATTTATATGCATCCAGCAATGGTCCTGGTGCTGTACAATCATAAACTGTTTGTACCTGCGGGACCGCCTCACTCCCCGAGTCGTGGATCGGGCCCCGCAGTCAGCCTGGAATGTCCTCCAAGAGATCCCCCGGGGAGCACAGGTGGCAACCATATAGCGTTCTCGGTCACCGTTCGGAGGCTGTGGAACTCCCTCCTGGTTGGAGTTAGTCTGTCCCCGGATCTTCCCTCCTTCTGTCAACAGTGTTAGGCCTGACTGTTCCTCCGGGCTTTTGGCGGGGGAAAAGGATAGTGGGAGGTAGGGCTGATGCGGCAGCAGCTGTTACCGCGCCGCGATTCCGTTCCACCATTTCGGAATTGCCCACGCCACACCGCGACTTTTTTGCAGACATTCCGCTAATTCCGCCATAATTCTGAAAATCGCGGAATTGCGGAAAAATTGCGGGAAAATTGCGGAAATTGCGGAAAACCGCTATTCCGCTATTTTGTGGCGCTGGCGGAATTGCGGAAGTAGCGAAAATGCTATGTTTCCACGATTCCACTAAGTAGCGGAATTAAATAAGCGGAACCGCGGAATGAAACTAGCGGAATGAAAGCCTCTACCATGCCGTTCCACTAATTGCGGAAACACTGTTTCCGCCGGAAATAGCTACCGCTGCGATATTCCGCTACAGCTCTAGTGGGAGGGGCTGGGTGTAGGAGATTGGGTTTTTTCTAGCTCCAATTTTATAATGTTTATGGATTTTATATTTTTTATGTTCATGCTTGTTTATATATATTGTTAATTGAAATGTTTATTGTTATTTATATGTTTTTAACTTGTTAGGTGCCACGAGCTGCCTGGAGGCAGGAGGTGAGCAGGATATCAAATGCCAAAAATAAATAAGTAAATTAGAGTCAGGTCCCTGCCCTGAGGGGCTTACAATCTACTCCCAGCTCTCCACAGAATGAGGATAGCTTCCCAGATTACCAAGGGTAGCAACTAGGGTTGTCACCTCCTTCTAGGAAGCTCCCTTCTGATGTAACCCTGCCCCTTATGGACCATTATGCTGTCATGAGGGCCCTCCCCAGGGACACTCCCATGTCAGAAAGGGATGGGGCAAAGGGAACAGCATGCCCCCTCTCTGATGTAAGCAAGCCCTTGTGAGCATTGTGACATCATGGCACTCCATAGCGGCTGGACTGGAAAGTCCCTCTAGCCCACACCCCCTTTCTGACATGACCACCTCTGTCACCCCCAGAAACCCTGATTCTCTGGATTAGCCACAGGCATCCCTGGCTCACCCAAAGCAATCAAGGCTTCCGGATCAGAACTGGGTCTCCAGGTGAAACCCAGAGACGTGGTAACCCTAGTATCAGTATGAAAACAACCACAGCCCAGAGGGCAGGGAAGAGAGCCTTTCACAAGAGGATCTGGAGGGCACAGTACAGTCTATGGTACTTGAGTTATGTCTGCCTTAGGGTGTAAACCAATAAGACTTTAACCTGCTGGGTCTGGTCCACGCAGCCCTCACTCAGCCCCTACTCACACGTTCAGCATGTCCAGCCTATTAAACGGGCAGCCCCCTGCGTGTGTATTTCATGCACTCGCAGGCAGCCCCCAGTGGCAGCGCCAGCGAGAGTGGAGAGCGGGGCAGGAAGCAGTCGCTCATCGGACGCTGTTGGATTTTCATCTGCAACTCTATGGTGCTAGCAGACCTGTACGCACAGAGGCGCGGCACACAACCTAACTGACGGGACACACACATGTGGGCGCACATTAGCCCGCATTCACCTGCATGGCCCACTCCACATTCTCCGAGACCTCGCTATGAATGGGGGCTGCATGTCTGGTGGGTGGTGGGGACAAAAACCTAGCAAACGGGCAGGTTGAGCACCCACCTGGCGTGGGCGATCATCTTGTTTGTTAACACCCAGCATTAGCTCCTAGATGAAGACTGTGTGCTTCACACTGCACCTGTGCGAGACAGAACCCCAGACTTCAGAAGCTAGATTCCCAGGCTTTGATCTGAGGGTGGTTGAGAACCAATCTGACCTCGCTCAGCTGTGGGGAGGAGATTAGGTAGCTCTTACTTTTCCCAGCTGCTTGAGACAGGCAGTAGTAATAGTTCACGTTAGCATCTTGCATCCTAGGGAAGCCCAAAGCTCCTTACCAACTCTGCACGCTGTACCAGAACACTTTGTGATGAAAACACAAACGTGACCCAGGAGGTCTAGGTTCAGCCCTCACCTCCTCTGCTCCAAACTCCCTGTATAACCTTGGGTAAGTCTTTTAATCGCTCCGGGCCTCAGTTTCCCAACTGTAATGATCCCATAAAATAATGGGATCGTTACACAACCTAAACCTTCAGGTAACCGGCTGGCACCACTTTTTGGTGTGGGGCAGAGTAGCCATTCTGCATCAACAGTGTTTCTTAGCATGGCTAGATATAGTTTAATGGTCCCCCGCACCAAAAGCCAGCATTTAGATTGTAAGAATTATTATTTTTTTACTCAAAGTTCTGCAGAGGTCTATTCTGGATCTGGTGCATCTATAAAATTTGCAAATCATGCAAAATTGGGAGGGACAGGGATTGCAGACACACTGGAGGACAGACTAAAATTCAAAACAATCTTAGGCTGGAGAACTGGGTTAAAACACAATGAAATGAAATTCAAGGAGGACAAATTACGGCAATACACCAAGGGCAGACAAACCAAAAGCATGAATACAAAATGGGGGTAACTGCGTTAATTGGGTTGTGGAATCTACAAAGAGGTTTGGACAAGTTTCTGGAAGATAGGTCCATTAGCAGCTATTAGCCAGACAGGATCAGGGAACATGACAGGAGCTGGGGGAAAACAACAGGGAATGGATCCCCCATTGTGACCTGTTGGGTGCTTCTCCCAAGCCACCGTGATTGGCCACTGTTGGAGACAGGATGCTGGGCTAGATGGACCATTGGTCTGACCCAGTATGGCACTCCTTATGTTCTTATGTTCTGAATTGGCAGTAACATTGCAGAGGAAGATCTAGGCGTAGCTGTAGATCGTATATGAATCAGCAGTTGCAAAGAAGTCAGATGCCAAGTTAAGCTGCATCAATAGAAGCTTTGCCACAAGACACAGGAAGTCAATTCTGCCGCTCTTCAGTTCTGTTTAGGCTCCAGCTGGAGTACTGTATTCAGTTTTGCGCACTCGCTTTGAAGAGGGACTAAAAAGTTGGAGAGGGCGTAGAAGAGAGCAGCAAACATGATGGTAAGCAACAAACAGATGCGATGGCGGCCCGCCATGACCTGCCTGGGCCAGGGACTCTCCCGAATGCGTTTTCCCACCGCCAGATGTAGGCCCGCTTCTGCCTCAGGGCGGGTAAGCGGGTGACCTGGAATGAGTCCTCTGGAAGACCCCGGGCTCCACACATCTGCCATCCCTGCTGCAGTGCGGGGGCCACAGCCACTGTGGCTACCCATCATGGCAGGCGGGGTGTGGCAGCCCACACATCTGTTGTGTTCTCCTGTCCGACCCAGGGCGTGGGGGCAGTAGGACAGCTCTCCAATCGCGTGCTGCCCACTGACCCGGGGAGTGACGGCCCTGCTTTCCCACCCTGGGTCAGGGAGCCGCCGCACCACTTGCACGTCTGTTTTTACCCAAACGATGCTAAATAGTTTGTAACACAAATCATATGAAGAGAGTTTGAAGGAGCGGAGTACATTTAGCTTGGAGAAAAGACAACAATGGGTATTTTTCAGATGTGATGGTACCGCGGGTGGCCACACTTTGCCCCCCGTGGCCACCTGCGATGCCGTCACGTCTGACCCAACTTGCCAGATGTTTCCCTGGAGCAGATCTGTGGTTTTCCTGGGCCATGGCTGTTTTTAGCCCAGGCTGTAACTCGGACCCATCGCCAAGCGCTGCTGCAGCCCGGGGAAACCACCATCTCCGGACCAGGGTAGAGTGGGCCGTCACATCGGATGTCCTGTTCTATCTGTCCCTGGTTCACAGCCAGGGCTGTTCGAGGTGGGCCTGGCAGCCTCATAGGCCACTGCGCCGGCCTGTCAGGGAGGAGAGCGGTCCGCGTTCAGCAGCGCGGGGGGTGAGGCCGTTCAGACCCACGTCTGCATGTCGCTCCGCACTCTCCCCACCCCCTCCCCGGCCTTGGTTCTGACACCTCTATTTGGTGACTGGGCCAGATTGTGCCTGGGGTAAGGGCGCTCACCTCAGGCAAGATCCTCAGATAGGATAACAGTCTACAAAGGCTGCCTAAGGAAGATAAGGCATGATCGTTCTCCTTTGTTCTGGAGGGCAGGACAAGAGGCAATGGGTACAAGCTGAAGGAAGGAACCTCAGGGAGAACCCCTTGAATGAAAGGGCATTTAGGTAGCTATCTAGAGAGGTTGCCAATTCTCCATCATATGAAGTTTTTAAGAAGAAGCTGGATGAGCATACGTCAGGGATGAGGAAGGGCAGATCCTGCATGATGCTGGGGGCTGGACTCAGTGACCCTTGGGATCCCATCCAGTTTTATGATCCTGTAAGCTACTACAAGGGCTGGAATTTGATCGGGACACCATGTTAACATCCTTTGTTCTTCCACGACAGCATTAAACATAAATCATCATGGCATCGGATTAAGGAAACCTGCAAAGAACAGTATCCCTGACAACACTGTGCCTCCTACCATTCTCCTCCTTTGGCATTGTTTAGTACTGAGTCGGAGTACCCAGATCTGGTCTCTTGTCCAAGGGTTTTTTGAGACTCTTCGAAAACGCCTCCTGCCAGGTAGCCAAAACGCAGGGATTTTTGACAAGGATGAAACTATCACATTTACCTAGCAGGGAAAAGCTTGTCCTTCTACGAACAGCCAGTTGAGAGGCGCAAGATGACAAAGTGTGTTTACTCATCATCACTGAAGAGATTAATCAGCAGACTGGAAACCCACTGAAGCAGGTTTGGCTTGGAAATAATTGGAAATGAGCCTTGCTATGATGGAAAGGAACAGATTAAAAGATTACCCACCGCTATCCTACACAGTACACACGTACCACAAAAGGCTGCAAGAGAAATTTGTTTATACAAGCAGGAGTAGCTTTTCAAGAGAGGTCCCTTTTCTTAGTGTAAACTCATGACATTTACAATGGGTGTTTTTGGATAGATAGATATGTGCACACAAGTCATGCGCACCACTGGCACGGAGCCTACAACACGCACACAAACCATGCAACAGCGCTCACGGGGTTTGGGGTTGCACCCACTGCAGTTTCTAGGTGAGGGGTGGGGAACCGAAGGCCTAAAGGCCAAATGTGGCCCACGGATAGTTTTTATTTGGCCCTTTTCAGTTCTTGGATCCAGCCCCTACCCCAAAACACTGAATGACAGAGCTCATGGGAAGGGAACAGAGATGAGGGTATGTACTCAAGGACAGAGGATAAATCCATGATTTGAACCCTCTTCTTCCAGAATGCACCTCTTAAGCACCCCTGCCCCCAACTTCTATGCAATCTCAGAGCTTGTATTAATTTTCAAAGTGGCCTCCAGGAGGGAAAAGACTTCCTTCCCCTGTTCTAGAAAAAGATTGGAGACAAAATAGTTAAAATGATACCTTTATTGGATAAACTTAGAATGTTAGGAGTTATTCGCAAAGGAATAGAGAATAAAACTGAGGATGTCATAATGCCTCTATACAAATCGATGGTGCGACCGCACCTGGAATAGTGTGTGCAGTTCTGGTCGCCCCATCTCAAAAAAGACGTAGCTGAACTAGAAACGAGACAGAGATGGGCAACAAGAATGATAAAGGGTATGGAACGGCTTCTGTACAAAGAGAGGCTTGACAAGCTGGGTCTCTTCACCTTCAAGAAGACTGAGAGGGGACATGATAGAGGTTTTTAAAATCTTGAGTGGTGCGGAACGAGTAGATAGAGAATGGTTATTTACCCTCTCAAATAGTACTAGAACTAAGGGACACTCCATGAAACTAGCTGCCGGCAGATTTAAAACAAATAAAAGGAAGAACTTTTTCACTCAACGCATAATTAACTTATGGAATTTGTTGCCAGAGGACGTTGTCAAGGCCAGTAGTATAGCTGGGTTTAAAAAAGGACTGGATAAGTTCGTAGAGAATAGGTTCATTAATGGCTATTAACCAAGTAGTTTACGGGATGAACGTCTTACTGTCGGGAGCTGGGAGTGAACAACGGGAAATGAATGCCCATTGTGACTGTTGGTTCTTCTCCCATGCAATCGAGATTGGCCACTCTCGGAGACAGGATGCTGGGCTTGTTGGACCATTGGTCTGACCCAGTATGGCACTACTTATGTTCTTATGCTCTTAACTTCTGCTGGTGAAAATATACAGGCTCGCTGAACAAGAGAGATGGATCTGTCTGAGCCCTAAGTCTGGGCTGTAGACCTTGGAGATTTGCTAAGGTCACAGCCCAGGCTACCCGCCAACACTCCCTGGGGCAACCCCAAGCCAACATCTGGCAGCACTTTTTTACACCTGCTGACACGGTCTGGGCCACAGCAGGACAAAGTCCTGTCTGTTTTTACCCTATGGCTAAGCCAGGATTTGAACCCTGGTCTCCAAGATCCAGGCCCATTACCTCAGGCACTAGACTACGCTGGCACTTTTCCAACGGCTATGATTTTGCACCCAAGTTCTGTTCCTTATACCGTCAAGACAACCGGAGCTGCCAGGGAGGATTTGAGAGGGAGATGAAGGGACATATCCCATTAACGGTTCTTTATCAGACCTGAGAGAGGCATCTCCAAGGCCTTGTTTACATGAGCAGGTGATAAGAGGTTGTAAATCAGGAAGATCAGCCTTGGGGCTTTAACTCCGAACCACACCCCCACATTTGTTCAGATGAACACATGCGTTCATCTGATTCATTCAGGGGCTGGCCTAGGTGACCCTGGATGTACCCTCCAGCCCTAAAATGCTATGATCCTACCTGTCTGCTAGTCACCACAATCCCCTCAGCACCCACACTGTTAAAAGAGATAATAGCCACCACCCTAAATCTCTCTACTCGTGTGAACAGAAATACATGGCAATTCAAGGGGTTATTGCCGCCTGTTTGTGCCTGTCTTTGAGGTGGTAGCAGTGACCGTCAGTTTCTCAGTGCTACCCCTGGAGATGGAGTGGAGCTGTCTAATTGCTACTCAAGGACACAAAAATGAAAACCCCGCAGTAAAACAGAGGCGGAAGCCACATGAGCTTAGGGCCCAATCCCCTAGGAGCTCCAGGGTGGGCAATCGTAGCCCCCATGCTTCGGAGCCAGCACCGAGAGCGGAGCAGGTGGAAATGGGTGGGCCGCTGTCGGACATCCTGCCATGCCCCGAGGCAGGCAGAGGCACTGGCCACATGCGCAGGTGTCCACCCCGCTCCACCTACCCTTCCCTGGCCCATCCAGTATCCCATCCCAGCTGTGACATGACCCCACGGGAATGGCGCCGGTGTCTGCCACAGAGCCTCGCAGCAGACCCCGCAGCACCCACGAACAGCTGCTCACAACCGCGAGCGGGGCAGGCATACCCCACTTTGGGTAAAGCTGCTACACCCTGTATCCCTGGTCTTTTTCCAAGGATGCAGGGCGTAGCAGCCAGCTGGCTGCCCTGCCCCGGGGCAGGTGAACATCTGGCAGCCGCCGGGCCACACAAGCTACCGCATCTTGGTGGCGACGGTGCTCAAATTGGGGTAAGGCTGCCCAACTTGACGTGCCATCTCGTGTGGCTGTAGCCCAAAACAAACACAAACCTGAGCGGCTCATCTCCTTCTAGGTTTTCCTGCCTCCCTGCTGATCAAGCCTGTACTCTGAAAAACAAAAACTTGACCTCATAGCAGAAAGACCCATTCCAGTCCCACCCCAGCCATTTCCTCTTCCCACAGCTGCCCCTGACCCCCAAGCTCCCCACTGCAGTCACTTAAGACCTTTCGTGTCTCCCCAGGGAGCTTTCAGCGCCCAGGCCCCAGTTTTCGGCCACTCTTGAATTCTTGGCTACAGCTGCCTCACAGCTCAGTCCTCCGTGTCCTCACGCTGTTTAGTGCACGTGCTAGCCCTTTGCTCCAGTGCAAGGCCCTGTTCCCTTCAGCGGGGCCCACGCCAACTCTAAGGGCCGGCACTGGCTCTGAATGATTTGCGCATCAGACCCTAAATGTGAAACTGGTTCTCTAAGGGCAGAAACTCTTTGCTTCTCATAAGCTGCCACGTCCCTGAAATCAGGTCCAACCTCAGAAGCCAAGACACCCAGAATGATCCACAAACAAAAAGGACAGATGCTGCCAAAACAGCTTGCCTCCCTGTAGTAGCACAGATTCCATTTACTGTACACATGCCCTCTAGTAACACCAGGGGACTGGAACTCTTTCAAATGATACACAACAGGAGGTCACAAGCTCTTGCAGTTGCTGAATCACTTTAGGTCTCGCGGGCTGAGCTGCTTAGTACCTTGAAAACATGATAATCACTTAAGGGACGTGGGACCATGGGAAACTGCTGGCTGTTCAGCACTGGATCTGATGATATCAAGAAAAACACAGGGGAAACACAATGCAAAGTTGCCTGCATTGTGAATCTTTTTATTATTTATTTATTTATTATTCAAATGTACATGCCGCCCCCTCCTGCTACAAGCATCTCGGGGCGGCTAACAGCATTCTAAAACACATAGCAACTAAAATGAATGAGAACAACCTAAAATCCCCAGATTAAAATAACCCATACCCAAACCCTCCCTAACCCAACCCGACCCCCCCCCCCCGCCCACTACCCGTCGCCCCCACCCCAAATTTTTAACGCCAATTTTCAGCCCAGTCTTAAAACAGGGGCTGTTTTTACACGGACGCGCCCCCCCCCCCAGTCAGTGTTCAGACGGGGGGGGGGCATCAATGTATACGGCCGGTGGTGGGTGGGAGAATGGGTATCCATTTGGCGTTCGCCTGTGTGAACACCGAGTGGGATGGATGGGGGTTCATGCGTGCTCCCACGCAACTCCGGAAAACTGGAGGAGGCGCCATAGGTGGAGATGGGTGGAAGTGGGGTGTCTGTGTAAACAAACACACACCCATCCCCCGCCCCCATCTGTGTAGAAAGGGCCAGGAAGAGAAACTATCAACTGAACTCAATTTTTAAAAAACACATGAACTTTCCAAGCTATGATTTGGTTTTGGTTTTCTGTGACTGACCAGCAACCGGTTGACTGGCACTTACTGCTTCCCCCAGATAAGCAGCATGAGAAGACAGACATTGCAGGGTGCAGGGAACAGATGGTTAAGGGAAAATTCCATACGCACCTCCAGAAAAAAATAATAATCTAATCTCGGTCTTTAAATTGCTAAGAAAAAAACCAACAAGTTACTGGGAGGAATGGGGGGGAGAGAGAAAAACAGTAAACTAGGAGAAGAACATATTGTTCAGTCTTGGATCCTGTTGTAATTATAGTCTCTTAAAAAGCGAGTAAACAACTCAGTGGCTGGCCATGCATGCATGCAAAAAAAGGCAAAACATGACCAAAAAACCCAACCACCCTAAACCCAAACCATGCAAGGGCCGGGCATTTCTCAGACAGCTCCGAAGACTGTCTGCTTTTAGCAGAGTCGTGCAGTGCCTCCCCAGTAAACGAATGCAGTGCCTATGCTTTGAACAAGGAGTCTCTAGCAAAACATATGATTCATACAAATTCCTACTTACGGCACTGAAAAATCCTGCAGCTTGGGCTGAAATCTCCATAGAAGAAGCGTGAATGAAAACCTCTCTTAGAAGGGCAACTGAATTGAGATATTTCAGTCTCTGCTATGGTTGCTGCAACAGATGGGGGACCAAGACTGGGTGTGTTCTCAATTCCCAGCGCAGCGCAACAAGAGGATGGCAGGGAACACTAGGTAACCCAGCATAACAGGCAACTGTTTCATTTAGTGCTGCAGGAGGCAAGCCAAAAACGCTTCAGTTGCGCTAGCAAATTCAATTACAAGGAAGCGACAAGCTCTCCTGAGTTAACTCTAAAAGGGGTTAATGAGGGAGCTTATTCTGAAGATGGTTTTAAAAGTGCTGTATAACCTTGATTATTTGAATGTCATTGGGGGGCGGGGGTGTCAGTGAATAAATGTGAGAGTTCAGAAAACCAAAGGAGTATTCAGTGTAATTAAAATGCAGTGAAAAACACAATCCCTGCTTTGGGTAACAAGGAGTTACCCAAACTATCGTTAAACATCCCAGGAGAAGCAGCCAGAGGTGCCCATGAAAACCAGGGCTGCTGCAGCCAGCAGAGGAGTGGCCACATCAGGAAAGGGGCAGTCCACGCCGGGGGACTTTCCCACAACCCTTTCCAACGTGGCTCTGCCACGACAGAGCACTGTGATGTCATGACACTCTGCAAGGGTGAGGGTTCATCAGAGACAGGGTCTGACAGGGGCACATTTGCCACGCCCCCTTTCTAAAAGTGGCCCCACCCCCTGCCGAGCATCATCATTTCATAATGGTCCAGCAAGAGCAGGGTTACATCAGGAAGGAGCGTGGCAGCACCTCTTCCACTCAGCTCTGCCCCCTCTCTTTAGCGGGTCCACTCTACGGCCCTGGGAAAGTCAGCCCCTCAGTTTCCCCATTTACAAAATGGAGATAATGGCTCTGAAATATAGAGCTCTCAGAGAGCTCTATAAATGATAAAATAAATAAATACTGAATTACTGTTATTACTAAAAATACATAGAATTGTATCAATAAGCTAAAGAATGTAATTAAAATGCAAATATAATAATAATAATAATAATAATAATAATAATAGATGAATACAAAATAAACACCAATAGCTTTCTGAGTACAATTCAGAGTGCTGTTTTTGACCTTTAAAGCCCTCAGTTAAAAGACCACCTCTTCCACTACCCTCTGTCGCAATCCCTGCAGTCAGCCTAAAGTGCTTTCTTATTCATATTTATTTATTTTCCAATTTCTACCCCGCATTTCTGAAGTGGCTTAGGGTGGCTTACAAAATCAATACAACGTATAAAACAGCATAAAAAACCCCAAACCCCCCACACACACCGCAAACCCCCTTCCCTCCAAAACCCTCCACGCACAGCCTCCCAACCAACCCCTATCCCTATCCCCACCTGCCAAATGCTTTTTTTAAACAAAAACAAAAAAAAACTCTTGCAGGTACCATCTGCCAGACAGGTTCATTCTGCAAAGGCGAGCAGAGAGGGGTTCTCCTTTCCCCTTTGCCAGCACCTGAGTTGGGGCTTTTTTTAAGCTTTATCTTTCTGGCCAAGCCTTTGGCAGGCGGGGATATGGGTTCAGGAGGGGGGGAATGAGGGGAGGGCTTCTAGGAGATTTGATGTACTTTTTATAGGGTTCTTATTTTGCAAGTCATTCTTGCAAAATAAGAAGGGCAGGGCATAAGTTTGACTAAATAAATAAATAATGCAATCTCTGACAGAGAAAAAGAGAGGCATTTATTAGAGTATTTTCCTTAAAAGGTTCTCTTCAGAGCAGCATATACGTTTGGTTTTGTTCAGCAGTACCAGCAATGGCATAACAAACCCTCTTGCCAGTGGAAAGGTCACATCAAGGAATTCCAGCAGTAAGAGAATGAAATGAAGTTTTCTGGCTTTTGGGCTGAGCATCTCAGAACACAGAACCTTTTGCCTCTAAGTCACTTTTAGACGAACGGCCGGAGAAGCGCATTCTGCAATGCGCCGGTAGGAAAAGCCGCGTGGGGTGCGTTTACACGCACCGGAAGTAGCCGCCGGCCATAGGGATCAGCGGTGTACCGATAGTGAAGTTTCCAGAATGCATCTTCAAAGAGGTCGCGTGAAGCCGTGCGCACCACCGATTCCTACGGCGGGCAGCCACCTCTGGTGCATGTAAGTGCACCGCGCACGGCTTTTCCTACCGGCACGTTGCAGAACGCGCTTCCCTGGCCACTGTCTAAAAGCGGCCTAGGTCATTTTTTCAAGACAAGGCCAAATGGGAGTTGACCAAAAGTTACTTATTCAGCAGCTCTTTTGTGATAGGAGTGAAATGGATCTAAATGCCGGACTGATCTTATCTCCTTTTTTGATCGAGTTACTAGTTTAGTGGATCACAGAAATGTCATGGACGTAATATACTTTGATTTCAGCAAACAATGTGACAAAGTCCCCCAGGATATCCTTGTTGACAAGCTGGTAAAATGTGGGCTACATGATACTACCATGATGTTGATTTACAGCTGGTTGAAAAGCCGTCCTTAAGGAGTGCTCATCAGTGGCTCCTAATCAATCTGTAGGGAGGTACTGAGTGCGGTGCGGCAGGTCTCTGTCCTGGGCCTAGTACTGTTCAACATCTTCATTAATGACTTGAATGAAGGAGTAGAGGGAATGCTTATCAAATGTGCAGATGACATAAAAGTGGAAGGGAAAGCTAACAACTTAGAAGGTAAAAATAAAAATTCAAAATGATCTTGATAGATTGGAAAACTGAGCCAAAACTAACACAACATTATTCAACAGAGATAAATGTAAAGTTCTGCATTTAGGTAAGAAAAGTCAAATGCACAAGTATAGGATGTGTGATACCTGGCTTGGCAGCAGTACATAGGGATTGTAGTTGATCACAAACTGAACATGATTGTGATGCAGCTAAAAAAAAAAAAAGGCTAATGTAATTTTATGCTACATTAACAGAAGTATAGTTTCTATGTCACAAAAAGTAATAGTTCCATTCTATTCTGCACTGGTCAGATCTCATCTGGAGTACTGTGTCCAGTTCTGGATACCACGCTTTAAAGAGGACATCAACAAATTGGAATGGGTTCAAGGGAGGGCAACAAAGGTGGTCAGTGGAAACCAAGTCCTACGAGGAAAGGTTGAAGGAACTGAGTATGTTTAGCCTAGAGAAGAGAAGACTAAGGGGGAGACATGATAGCAGTCTTCAAATATCTGAAGGGCTGTCACACAGAAGATGGCAAAGACTTGTTCTCTGTTGCCCCAGAAGCAAGACAAGACACAATGGGCATTTTTATACACACGTTAAAGTTCCGGATGTTTCAATCATCTGGGTTTACAAGCCCACAAGTAAGTTCCGGATGCATTTTTCATGCACATACTGCCCTTTGGCCGCACGTTAAAGTTCCTGGATGCGTTCTTCATACAAACACTGCCCTGAGGCAGCCTAAAGTAGCCGCAGCTGTAGATGTGAGGGGCTGCCATGGAAACTAAGTGACCACAGCTGCCTGGAGCAAAGCCATTTACCAGGAGAACCTTTTACACACAAACGTTCTGGGCGAAGTTTCACGCAGAAGTTCAAAGATCCAGATGTTTAAGATCTGGATGAGTGATTGAGAGACACAGAAAGTTCTGGATGTTACAGCACACGTGCAGGAGTAATGTGTTCACGATGACTTGTCCCCTTAAGGAGACGAACTGCCTCATTCTGCACCAGCTGCAGTCTCCAGACCATCACCAAGGGTAGCCCCACGTAGAGCGCGTTACAGTAGTCTAATCTTAAGGTAATAAAAGCATGCATGATTGTGACAAGGTCCGAATCAGACATGCGGCCAAAGACGTCATACCAGATGTAACTGGCAAAATGCGCCCTTCGCCACAGCCGCCACCTGGACATCCAGGTGAAGCTGCAAATCCAGGAGCACCCCCAGACTACAGGCCTGAGATACCAGGGGAGAACGGACTCCCCCAGCTTTCCCCACAACCATCACCTCCGTCTTGTTGACATTCAACTTCAAGCGACTCGCCCTCATCCAGTCCCCCACAGCCGAAGCACTGAGACTGCCGGACCTGGGTCTGATGAAAAAGAGAGATATAATTGTAAGGTGTCATCAGTATGCTGACGACACCTTACACCAAACTCTCTGATGACCTCCCCGAAGGGCTACATATACACACTGAACAGGAGAGGAGATAAGATAGAACCTTGCGGGAGTCTACATGTGAAGTCTTAGGGAGAAGATGAATAATCACCCAGCACCACCTGCTGAGTTCTCTCAGCCAGGAAGGAGCAGCACCATTCAAGAACAGTCCCACCCACCCCTGCCCCGTCCCGCAACCGAGTCACCAACAACTCATGGTCAACGGTATCAAATGCAGCTGAAAGTTCTAATAGGATCAACAGGGTCGAACGACCCTGGTCCAACTCTTGGTAGAGGTCATCAACCAAGGCCACAAGCACAGTCTCCATGCCATAACCCGGACAAAAGCCAGACTGTGAGGGATCCAAGAAACTGATCCGGTCCAGATGTTCCTGAAGCTGACGAGCCACCACCCGTTCAATAACCTTCCCTAAAAAGGGGAGGTTAGAGACCGGCCGATAGCTGGCCAGGGCATCAGCGTCCAATGATGACTTTTTGAGCAGGGACCACACCACCGCCTCCTTGAGGTAGTCCGGCACCCTGCCCTTGGCCAGCAACAGCCCTAGTGTCTCCCAACTGGTTTTAACCAGCCAGGACGGGCATGGATCTAATTCATAATAAGTGGCTTGAACAGCTCCAAGAACATCCCTGGCATCCAAGGACGACACACATTGAAATTCATCCCATAAAAGAGGACAAGATGGCGCTTCAACTGCCTCTGGTTCACCCACTGTTAAAAGTGCAGCGTCAAAACCATGATTAATTTGAGTGATTAACTTATTCTACAAGTTTACTCGGGTACACATTTCAGCTCTATTCCAAACCCATTTTGAACGGGCAAATGCCCAAATAACATTGAAAAACAATGAAATGAAGACAACTCCTACCTGAAGGAGATGTCCATGAAGCTCACAAGCTTGCATACCCAACAATAGACATCAGCTTAAGTACCATGCCGCTCATCTCTGCTATTGAGAAATCCTCACCACAAAGGGCACTGATGCCATCTGACTTATCGGAGAGGCCAAAGAACAATCAATCACATGGAGACAAAGCTGTCGCTCCAACTCCAGAGGTGGTCCCTACTGGTGAGGCTTGTAATATTCAGCTTGGTAGTAGATCATTTTACTGTTTCTAACTAGAGTATAATGGATTTCAGTATCCTGTCTACCACTAAGTTCACTTCTGAAGAAACAGAAGTTGTTCCACGGGGTCTGTGCGTGGGGCTAGAGTTGTCCAGCATTTCAGCCAAATAACAACATTAGAGACAATCACATCTGACTTTTGAGGTTTGGCGTTTTTTAAAAATACTTCCTTTTCCAGTGCTGTAGGGGGCATTCACACTGCCTTGTCAATTATTAGTCTGCAGTTTTATCACATGTTCTACACACTCCCTGCATTTTCTGTTATTCCCAGTCTCTGGCTCCAGAATTCACAGCTTGACTTACCACAGTTAGCAGAGCAACTACGTTTAAAAAAAAAAAAAAAAGTGAATTCGTTTTATCTCAAACAATTATTGTTATTTATAAATTTGCGTAGCACTGTCAGTGTTCAAGGTGCTTTGCAGTCCTTATCTAGTTTGTTTTCACAACAACCCTGTGAGATGGATCATTAACCGGTGCGCTGCGCTCTGCACTGGCTGCCTATAGCGTACCGAGCCAAATTCAAGGTGTTAGTATTGATTTACAAAGCCCTGCACAGTCTGGGCCCCTCATATCTCGGGAACTGCCTCACCCGCCGCCCTTCAGTCCACTGGGGGCGCCTTTCTGGAGGTCCCCCGTGTAAGACGGGGGGGCCACAATGGAGAGGGCGTTCTCGGTGGCCGGGCCGCGGATGTAGAACTCCCTCCCGGAGGAGGCTCGTCTGGCCCCAGGCCTGTTGGCCTTTCAATGTATCTGTAAGACTTGGCTGTTCGCCCAGGCCATTGGAGGAGAGGGGGGGGTGTTAATTTTTGTGGGAGGTGTTTTAAATTTGTTTTTAATTATGATATTGTAGATTTTTTTATGTTAAAAATTGTTTTATATTGTGCTGGAAGCCGCCCCAAGATGTCGTA
>QEPC01001738.1:3140578-3164437 GCA_003113815.1 Sphenodon punctatus
GGGGGGGGGGGGGGGGGCGGCATACATATACAATGAAATAAATAAATAAATAATTTATTACTCCCATTTTACAGACAGGGAACTGAGGCTGAGAAACAGTGACTTGCCCAAGGCCACCCAATGAGTTCATGACTAAGATGGGATTTGAACCCTAGTCTCCCAAGTCCAAGACCTTATCCACTGGACTACATTGAACAGATTGAAATGCCACAAAAATGTCTACCTTGGTCTCCAAACTGTGGCTTCCTGTAGTACATAAGGTAAACCAACTGTGTAATGTCTAAAAACAGGTGTGTGACAGGGCTGAGTCACAAAATGGCACCTGCCATGTGGGACACCTAAAATGGCCATCACAGGAAGTGGAAGTGTTTGGAGACGTAGCTCCAGCTATATAAAGAGAAGAGGAACAGGAAGCAGGGCAGTCTGCTCCTCACTGCTGAAGAGAACATATCTCCTGAAGAGGCTATCTGGAGATCTGAAAGGTGCCTGACTTGGATGCCGGGAAGGAAGGAGGTCTGGACCGGAGGACCTGGAGGTGTGAGTTGGCAAAGAACTAGCCTGGGATTGTGTGTGGTTTGGCTAGGCTCTAGCGTATGGGCTAGGGGTGGCCAGAGGTTTGGTGCCTGGAACTTTGTGAATAAACTGAGATTTGGATTGCATCCTGAGTGGCAACCTTCTTGGGTGTGATACTGACAACACTTGCCCACGGTCAAGTGGGACCCTGCTACACGGTACTATATAGGAAAGGGAAGATGAGTACTGGATACACATCTGGGGTATAAAAGCAAGTGGCTGCCCGGGCAATGATGCCAAGCTGACAGCTGCAGGAGGGGCAAAGAGAGCATTTCCCAAAGGAGGCCCAGTTGAAATGGTGTAGTAACCGACGTGCAGCTCTGACACTGTCCTGTCGTAAATATCTAGGTCCCACAGGCTGAAACGCAAGTTTCATCTCCTACTATCACCTTGTTTAATAGCAGGAAACAGCCATCCACTATTCCCCTAACTCCCTCCACAAACATGCTCTCCAGTTCCAGACGTATTCTGGGTGGCCCTGTCGTAAGGCTGGCCCTGGGTGCAGGGGCGGCCAATAGAGTTATGCCCCAGTCACAGGGGAGCCAGAAGGAGAAACCCTCTGCCCACAGGGAAGGGAGAGCCTGGCCTCAGCACTAGCAGTTACTTCTGTCTTGCACCCAATGCATTGCGACAATGCAACACAAGGCATGACTGCCCCACCTAAGACTGGTCACTATAACCATGAGCAGTAATCATTTCTTGTTGCAAGAAAGGAAGACAAAGAACTTCATATAATCTCTTTTACTGGTCTGACCTTTGTGGTGAGAATACAGATGTTTGCGTGCCACAGAGGGCCCTTCCTCAGGCATGTCAAAAGTCAGAACTACAGACTGAGCAAATGCAGGGCAGGAATATAAGGTCCCACATAAAAGACTCTTGAGAAAATTAAAAAGTCATGGGATAGGAGGTAGTGTCTTACTGTGGATCGGTAACTGGTTAAAGGACAGGAAGCAAAGAATAGGACTAAGTGGTCAGTTTTCACAATGGAGAGATGTAAAAAGTGGTTTTGCCTCGGGGATCTGTATTGGGACCAGTGCTATTTAATGTATTAATTAATGATCTGGAAAAGGGCATTAAGAGTGAGGTGATCAAATTTGCAGATGACATCAAGTTATTCAAGGTAGTTAAAACACAAGCAGACTGTGAAGAACTGCAATAGGATCTTACGAGACTGGGTGCCTGGGCATTTAAATGGCAGATGAGATTTAAAGTGGACACGTGTAAAGTGATGCACGTAGGGAAAAATAATCCAAACTATGAGTACACAATGCTGGGTACTAAGCTAGGAGTTACCACTCAGGAAAAGGATCTGGGAGTGACTGTGGACAATACACTGAAATCCTCAGCCCAATGCACAGCAGCAGCCAAAAAAGCAAACAGAAGGTTAGAATGTTGGTTCTTCTCCCATGCGATCGAGATTGGACACTGTTGGAGGGCAGGATGCTGGGCTTGATGGAGCATTGGTCTGACTCAGTATGGCACTAATGTTCTTAATATATATGAAAGCAATCACTTGAGAGGGAGCTGTTGGGGGAAAAAAGCATTAGCATTTCAAACACCAAAATACAATTTCTTGTATTCTATCTAAGGCTGAAAGATCGGCTGAAATTCAATACTTCTATCTAAGGCTGAAAGATCGGTCTTACAACCTTTGGGGCTGTAAAAAGAGATTTTTAAAAGTGGTGTTTGCAGAATTAAGTAGGCAAACATTAAAATGCTTGGCACTCCCAACTCCTTCTTGGTTCTCCGATTTCAAAACAGAATTCATTATACCGTGCAGAGCATAATTCTAGTGTTACTAGAAAAAGACTGGCATTAATTGTGTCTAAATTATGCCTAAGCCAAACAGATAATCATCACTGAAGTCCCTTCAACAGAGGTTTTGGTACAATCATGTCATGTTACCCTCGGAGAGCAAGAAAAGTCTAAGGCTCAATCCTGCAAAGAATTATGTAAGTCATCCCTTTGATGTAACAAGGGGTCTCTCACATGAGGAAAGTTACACAGAAGCATAAACCTTTTCAGGATCAAATTCCTAATCCTTTATTGACCTTCAGGGAATTTAATCCCTCAGACATGCAAATTCAATACAAGATTCATTCTCTATCTTCCCCTTTCAAGTTCAGGTGTAATTTCTAGTCCCATAAATCAAAACTGAAAGTCTAGTGATTTTTAATGATTTCCCAAAGGAGAACTGAAATCCCCTTTTTATTGAAGGTTTATTCTTTGTCAATCTCATATTTTAAAGGTGAGTAGTATAAACCACACGAACATCTAGGGCCTGATTCTACTGCCCTACTCTCGCACTCCAAAAGAGTTACAGAACAGCAGCCTTGGGGACCACTACAAACTCTGCAATACTCCTTTGCGTGCAAGGGCTTTTGATCTCATTTTATTTATGAGACATAGGGGTTAAGGACTCTTCCTCCTTTCAACATATTTTTGCAATACACAGCTACTTCTTGAGAGACTCTCTGTTCCAACAAATACAAGTGTAGTGATCCGGAGCCCAACGTGTAGACCAGCATGCGAGATCTGTAGTCACAGGGTGGTAAAACCTACAAGCCGGAGACAGGAGAAACAACTCTTCTTGCTTGTTATCACAAGCACTTTGGGGAGGTAAGTACCTCCTAATTCACTTTGACCCCTTGCTCCCTTTGAACAAACCAGAACTGAGGATAAGAGATGGAGGAGTATATACTAAACAAGCAGGGTTAATTCAGGGAGTGAGATCCATGAATTTACTGTAGAAAGTTCCCTTATTTGTAAGAACAAGGCCTACAAGGGTTAGGGAAGCAACCCTTAAACCAAGCAGACTAGAGGCAACTGTAGCATCTTTATGAGAAGACTAGGAGAAAACCTCTCTTGAGCTGGGGCTACACAAAATGGCAGCCCTGCTTCAGCAAGCCAGGGAGAAAGAGAACAGGATGAAAAAAGCTTCGGGAACACCAGGAACACTTGTAATAGCTACCACCAGGGAAAAGAAAAGCCTGAGCAGAGGCCAAGCGCAGATGAGTTGGCAGGAGCGGGGGGAACAGATGTTCCCGTAGGCCCAGGCCTACAAGCAAACAGGCCAAAAGATTTCTCTAAGAAATGGGAAAATTTAATTTATACTGAAGTCCAATCACAAAAGGGTTTGAATTGATGCACAACCACAGGAGTCAACTGCTGCCAAGAATACAAAATATTTTCAGTCATTTAGACCAACCCACCCGCTTTTACAAGCCTGAGACAACAAGACTATTTATGAAGAAAAGTCCACAACAGGTTCAACAGAATGCAGTGTGCAAATAGCAATTCTCGACATAGGCTAAAATCTCACCAGATTTGAATGCAGGGTTTTAGGCAGAAGCTCCACCCTTGATGCTCCAGGGAACTGTGTGCAGAACCACATCTACAGCCCCAACAACCTGCTCTCCAGGACCATAGGTATCCAACTGAACAGCCAGCATGGATTGCTACTGGCCGCCTTGGTGTTAGGTTCTGTCAGAAGCAAGGTTGGAACCCAGGTCTCCAAGCAAACTCTTTGCCCACTCAGCTACCAGGACTATTGCGTGTGCGCCTGAAGCTAGGGCCTCATACTTTTCCACCCTCACTCTCCCTCTCTGATTGGCTAAGTTCTAACCATGTTCCCATTGACTGCCCTGATCTATATAAAACACCCACAGGAAACAGGAAGTGGCTCCACAACACAAGCAAATCCTGGCTTGTGGAAAAGAGACCCTTCCGGTTGTCCAGAGTTCCAGTACTCCTGTGCTCCAAATCTCCAGTCTCCCTGGGCCTCTGGTTCCCCGTCAGTTCCTGGAGATCTGATACACCTTGAGCCAGCCCAGGCTAGGTTCTGACACTTTGTATCACAGCCTGCCCCTCACCCTCATCACTTCCTTGCAGGATCAGGGCCCATCAGCCTTCTTTTCTGGCTGAACTCGCTTTAAAACAGGCCACAAGCTTTGTAAAGTCTATCACTGCCACCTTTATTCAATCCTCAATATTTACAATGCTGTTGCTTGCAGGAGTATCATACAGAGTGGCCCTTATCCACCCTTCACCCCTGAAGAAATGAGACTTTGCATCTGGAGGGGCTGTGGGCCCTAGGCGCTGTCTCTCTCTCTTGGTCTCTCAGGCCCACAGGCTAAGCTATCTTCTCTCGCTCCCCCAGTTCCTTCCTTCAGCACCGTAGACAGCTCACTGTGGGAACCCTCTGGCCCAGAGACATCTGCACTATCCTACTTTCAGCTCCAGATTGAATCCCCTTCTAACCAGCCTCTCTTTTATACCCCTGCGAAGAGGTGGGGCTAGTGTGATGAGCTGCTTGGCCTTAAAGGGCCAGGGTCCGTTAATCACAATTGGGTTAGATTAGGAGGGCAACAGGAACAGGAAGCAGTCTGTCTGAGCAACTTATTGGCTAAGTGGCTGGTCTACTAACTGGACCCTGCTTAGGTTTATCACCTCCCTCCTGGCTTTCACCTAGAAAGGGTGGGGCCACATTGGTGGGGGCGAGGCTGTCAATCCCCCTTTATGACATAACCCTGCCCTTTATGCAGCGTCATGACACTCCATAGGGGAAGGGCCATATCAGAAAGGAAACGGGAAAGTCTCTATGGCCCGCAATTTTTCAGATAAGACTGCCTCTTACCAGGGCCAGCCTTAGAATTTGTGGGGCCCTGGGCAAAGATAAAATGCAGGGCCCCTGGTGGCCCCTTCCCAGTCCAGGGCACCCTCGGTGGGGCCCTAACAGTAGTCATGTTTGGGACTTTCCACATCCTGTCCTTGTGAAAACAGGAGTACTGTGGGGAAAGAGTGGGAGCTCAGGTGGTCACCCTGTGGTAAGGCCAGCCTTGTCTCTTGCTGTCTCCCCACCCACCTCCCAAAAAAGCCCTGATCTTTTTGGGTTACCAGGGATGCCCCTGGCTGACTCAGAGACTGGCTCAAGGCAAAACCCCAAGAAATGGCAACCCTAACCCGGCTCCTATGTTGTCCTAGGGCCAGCCCTGCACTCAGTATCCACCTAGGCTTCAGGCCTATCCTTGTTCTAGGGCCAGCCCTGACCTTGCCCTGCAAGTCTGGTTCTTGCATAAATCCAGTCTTGGACCCTGCCTCCTGAGCCCTGGCCCGATCCTTCCTCGTGACCTGGCTTCCTTGCCTCCTAACCTGGCTTAGCCCCTCAACTATGACTTTGCATTGTCCCTGGATACAGAGCTTCTGGCTTTCTCTCTGCTTGTTCACCAACCCGAGGCCTGACAGTGCAGAGCAACGTGAGGGAGCTATGTCTCCGACTTCCACTGAAGACACTTTCATTTTTTAAAGCTGAGGTTTTACCTCCTATTTTTACTTGACAAATTAAAACTAACACACACACACACACACACACACACACCACATGCACCCAGAAGGGAAAATTGCTTTCAGTGCCAGTGGCCACAGGCAATAATATTTTAAAGGTTTGCTGCTGCTTCTAAGGAATACGGGCTTTGTAGAGACCAAGGGAGGGCAAGCAGATAAAAAAGCATCCCGGCACCAGCTTGAGGCTGCCAAGCACCCCAGATGGCTCTTGTGGAAGAACAGAGGCTTTCATCCCTTTGTCTGCGGTTTGTTCCCGAACGAGTGAGAAGCCTCAACCTGCACCAACATCAAACACACACATTAAAGTTACAGCACACCCATCTTTAAAGCATGAAAACCATTTTTTCTTTTTTGGAAGGGGAAGGTTCATCAACAAGCTATTCTAAAAGTCAAGATCTAGCATCTTTATTATTATTATTATTATTATTATTATTACTAACAAACATTTATATAGCGCCAGCAGTGTACCTGGCACTTTACAAAGTAATAAAATAGTCATGGTCCCTGCCCCTAGGGCTTACAATCTGAGAGGGATCTGTGTGGGATATGTTAAGATAAGACCTATGAGGGGAGGTTGAAGAAACTGGGAATGTTTAGTCTAGCAAAAAGTAGACTAAGGAAGGGAAGGGGACATGATTACAGTTTTCAAAAACGTAAAAGAGGTGAGGAACCTCAGACCCTGGTCAAGTTTTTATATGGGCCCCTATCCAGTTCCTACCCACAAGCACTGAAAGGGTGTTTTTAAATGGGATGCTACCACGCAAGGCCACCCAGTAACCACTCACTGACCGCCCGTCTGAAGGTGGAGCGGGGGGATGCGCGCTCCTGCCACACAGCACCCACTCACGGCGCACTGCAGAGAAATCCAGAGTACAACATGCGGGGCAAGCCAAAAAAACCCAAAACCATAGCAATGGGCGCCCATGCCTGTATGGACTGGGCCAGCCACCCACATCAACAGACAGGTCCCCCCCTCATAGGCACTGTGGGTGGGGGACACCGCCTTTGCAAGTCACAGAAACAGGCCACAAGCGTTGGGGAGCCCAGTTCTCCAGCGCTCACGCCCGGGACATGTCAATTTCAAATGCCAGCCCGCACGCTTTCCCCCTATACACATCTAGATGTGTATAAGAGACAGGTCTGTGGCAGGGGGAGCGTGAGCCACACTGGGAGCCGCCCATTAGAATCCCTCCCCACGCGCTCCACCTGAGTGGGTGCTCCACCGCTCTGCCACTCAGCGACCCCCAAAGATTGAGCTCCGGAGTAAGGCAGCCAAGATGAGGGTATGCACACAAGGATAAGGGACAGATCCATGGCACAGACCCACAAGCTGGACCCTCCTTTTCCTAAATGCACCCCTTCAGCACCCCAATCTTAACTCCTAGGTGGCCCTCGGAGCTTCTACTAATTTTCAGAGTGGCCCCTGGGAGGGAAAAAGTTCCCCACCCCTGATGTAAAAGATGCTACAAGCACAGTGGTGTCCAGTTGTTCTCTTTGGTTGATGAGGGCGGGATTAGAATGGGTCTGAATTAAAGGAGAAAAGATTCAGGCTAAACATTACAAAGTATTTTCTAGCTACCAGGGCAGTTAGGCAGTGGAATAATTAATCAAGGGAGGTTGTGAAGGCACCATGACTGGAGTCCTTTAAAAAGCTCTCTCTCAGGGGATGGATTTTGCATAGCCTAGGTAACACACTTCCAGCTCTGTGAAGTCTATGATAATTCATATCTGATTTTGTGACTCATGTGCTTTGGATGATGAGCCACAATTGTCATTATATGACCTGCAGGATTCTGATTGCTGTCCCCTGCATTTTTGCAGTACAATTACATGCCCAGTTGAAAGTGATGACAGTTAGTTCAGAATGATAAAGTGGGCCATCTCCATCCACCCCCCAGCTTCCGTTCCACCTTGGCATTTACTCAGGGCTGTAAGTTGCCAAGAACAGTTCTCGTCTAGCCCAATTGGTTACCTTTCTTCAGCTAAAAGAAATGTGATCTATGTTGCAACACAATAGGAAATGAACCCTGGGTAACTGCATCCTCAGGAAGCCAACTGGGGCAGTCTTGATGGGATTGGAGGAGTTTAAATATGGTGCCAACATGCCATCGTAAGCGGGAGCCTGTGGAGCAGAGAAATAAATGCCTGGCTGGCTGCAATGAGCCCGAGGACCGATTAGAAGAAGCTTCCCAATTACTCGTTCGTACATTAGGTCAGTTTACACCAGGCAAAAATCCCTGCTGTCATGAAGCTAAGGGGACAGATCTTGAGTGAAATGAATATACCAGTTTACACTATTTGAAGACTGTCATGGGGATCATGGGTTAATCAGGGATGTTTTTGACAAAATATGAACCATCAAGATACATGTGTGGAGTGGGTAAATAATATGACTAGAAGTGACCCATGTGAGGGGGTCATATGAATTGTCATAGCATGCTGAATCTGATAAAAATAATAATATGGATGTACAACGGACACAGACAGAAATTAAGAAACTGTAATTGAAATGAAGCAAAATTGTATCTTAAATTGGAAATTAGGTTGTGAGCCCAAACCTGGTAACACAGGTTGGGACAGCAGAACCAAGGCAATGATTAGGTGGAGTGGGTGATTCGTCACCATGGCAACAAGTCTAGGTGGGTCCAAGTACCTAAAGGACAGAGACTTAAAAAGACAATAGGAGTAGCCCAAAAGAAGTAGGGTCTCCTCCCACTGCGCGAGGAAGAAGGACAAGGAGTTCACAACGAGGAGAGGTTGAAGCCAATAGTATGAACTATGGCGACCTGCCCATGTTACTGGAATTGATGATTCTCCCAGCAGGGAATCTCCCTGCCGGGAAACTTACGCTGAGCTCCGCACATGGACGCGGGGCTGAAAAGTGTCATCAGCTGCGTCCAGCAGCTTTTTTCCCTCCAAATGTCAGGGCTTGAAATCCAGCCCTGACATTCAGAGGGAAAAAAATCCCGCTGGATGTGACTGATGATGCGCATCCACATGCTGAGCTCAACGTAAGTTTCCCCGCCGGGAGAATCGCCAGCCCCAGTAACGTGGGCAAGTGACCTAGGAGACTTCCATGCAACTCTCTAAGAACTGGACCCAGCCCCTCAATATCGGGCCGAGATGAAGGGAAGCCCCCCTGGACTGAGCCTAAGGGAACAGACAAGGAAGTCCGGTGTATTTATTTAGCATGCGTCTATTAGGGATGGGAATTCCAGTTTCTGAAAAAACCGAAAGTACCTGAAAATGGCCATTTCGAATGAATCCGAAATTTCGGTTCTTTTTCGGTTTCGGTACTATCAGATCTTTTGCATTGATTTTTCATACCGGATTTTTAACATTGTGGTTTTCCCCCATTGGAAAACCGCAATGTTAAAAATCCAGTACAAAAATCAGTGCAAAAGATCCAATAGTACCGAAACCAAAAAAGAACCGAAATACATGAGAACCGAAACCAAAATTGACCGAAATCAAAATTTTGCCCAGAGTCCCATCCCTAGCGTTTATATTACTTTATTTCATTTGGGACTTGCACTTTCTAATCAGTGATCCTTAAATTGTTTTATAATACATTTTCTTATTATCAAGCCTCACATGCTTGTGTATTTTTTTCTGCCCTGGGTGTTCATAGGTGTGGGGGCACTCTGTGTTAACACCTGGATGGACCTTTCTTTAGAAGTTTATCTTCATGGAGAGGCCTCCTAGGCCACAGGTGGTCAGAGGACCATAGGGGACATTCTGGACCACAGCTGGGCTGGAAGAAAGAAAGGGAAGCTTTTGGGATAGTAAGCCACCCCAAAACCCCAATCTCCATGACAAAGACCTGGTTCAGTAAACTACATCATGGACATTACAATAAATGAAATACTAAAGAAATGTTACGTTAAAGGAAGGCTTGCCCCTCAACTGCCCCCCGCCAGTTTCTGTGGTTTTAAAAAATGATCTTTCCACTGCTGCAACCCCAGAAGCAACTGGGGAACCTAAAATCCTATGAAATGCACAGAGCAAACAGACTGGAAAAAAGTAACTATAAAATAGGGAAGTGTCTTTTTCTCTAACCTCCGTCATCGGTAGCAGGGGTGGGGAATCTTTTAGGGCCGGTGGGGCTCATCGGCATTTTGAAAATTCCCATTTTCCTTCCCCCTCCATGCTTCTCAATCAGGATCATTCCGAGAGCAGGGCACCTGACATGGACGCAGTACTCCAGATGAGGCCTGAACAGGGCGGAATAGCGAGGAACAATCACATAGGAGGTACACTCTATCCAGTGGCATAGGTAGGTGGTTAGGAGTGTACAATTCATTTTCATTTTGTTTAGTTACTAAAACAAATGAAGCCCCATTTGTTTTAGTAACTAGGAGACAAAAACGAATGAATTAGGAAATGAATGAAAATTAAAACGAATTAACGTTTAAAAACAAAAACAAATGAGGTCCCTTCTGCACATGCCTACTGCTCCTCTGCCTGCCTGCTGCTGCCACCACCCGAACATGTGTCTCCCCATGTCTCTCACACACGTTTCCTGCCCCCGTGGAGTGATCTCTGCAAGTTGATACCCTGTCACATTTGTGGTGCCTGTCTGTGCCAAAGCCAGTGCCTGCTGCTCTTCTGCCCTTGCTGCTGCCAGACTTTGCAATGATTATGTGTCTCTTTCTCACAACTTCTCCCCCGGTAAGGAATTCTCTGCAAGTTGAAGCCCAACATACTTTGGACAGCTTGTCTCCTTTGCCAGTTCCTGCTGGTTCTCAGTGCCTGCCAACTGCCTGCCAGTCTCTGTCCAACATTCTGTCTCCTGGGGGCATTCTCTGCCACTTAAAGCCTTGTCAGACTTGGGACACCACTGTCTCCTCCTATGCTACTGGCTGCAGCTGGAGTGCCTGGCACCCACTGCCTGCCAGTGTCTGCTCTGTCCTCTGCCCACCTGCTTCTTGCCAGTCTGTCTCTAATTCTGCCCCTTTGGGGGAAGGGAAAGTGTCTTAGAAGAACAGGAAAGTGTCGTAGAAGAACTGCTATTTAAAGGCATGGAAGCCCTGCCAAGTGATTCCCTTTGATCTTAATGGCAAACAAATGTAAAAGGAAAACAAATAAGTTTTAAACAAAAAAAAATGAAAATGAATGAATTTTTGGAAACAAAAGCGAAAGGTGAAGTGAAAACAAATGAGGTCCTTTCCGTGCAGCTATGTCAGGAGGGACGGGGTATTAAGTTTTTATAAATAAATAAATAAAATAGTAGGTGGAAGTGGGGCCCAGTGCATAGGGGCACTCCACTCCGGTCTGCACTCTCCATGTATGTGCCACCCCCACCCCCCCAGCTCATGGGTCACGGTGCATCTGCCCCTGCTGCACCTATTATAGATACACCCCCTGACTCCATCCTGGACCACAATCTCATTTCCCCACCTCAAAATGCCACGTGTCTGTATTCCTTGTTCCGCCAAAGACACTAGCCTTTTAGTCTTATTCAATCTACGACAGTGCTTGCTGAACTGGTATTGTGATAATAACCAACACCATTTGCAAAGGCTTTTGGCTTCTACGCTGGTCAGCTTGGAAACAAGAACAAGTTCCATGAACAGGTAGAGAATAGGTTGAGAGCTGAAATTTTGTTTCCATTAGCAATCAATGTTCATTGATCTCAGGTATACTCCAGTATTTAAAATGTATATCCCACCCTTTCCTTAAGACTTAGGGCAGGTTTACAGCATCTTATATTTATTGGAGAGAGAAAGAGAGAAACACACAACACACACACACACACACAAAACCACTTAAAAATCCTCCACCCTCCAATCTCCCTATAGGTCATTTCCTTCTTCAACATCTATGAAAAAGTTGTGCAGTCACTTCTAGGGTGGAACACAGCCACTGCTTAACACTTAATAATAGGGCAAAACACTTAAAGATAGAAGTCCGAGACAGGGAGCAAAGGAGGAAGTAGTGACACTTATTTCTTTGCATGTAAAGTAAAACAAAACAAAACTAACATGGAGGTGAGACAGCCATCCTTCCACCACTCTCCTCCTACACTGTATCATTTCCCCCACCTCATCTATTCTCAATTCTTAAACACACTGTAAGCTTTTTAGGTAAGGCCCAAATTTACAAAATCACTTTAATCTACAGTAGTCCCACTGAAGCCCTATGGTTTTCAATGGGGCTACTCTGGAGTAAGTAGACTGTGGGTCAGAGCCAAAGACAACATGTTTCTACTTGTTTTATGCCTCTGAACTTTCAGGACTATACTATAAACAAATAGTAGTACTTATCATTTATATCTGGCTTCTAAGTGTGCAAAGTGATTTTACATCATTATGCCATAAATCCTCACAACATCCCTGCAAGGTAGGTAGGCTCGTATTACTGTTCTCACATTACAAATGAAGAACTGAAGTTGAGAGTCAGTGACATTAATTCATCATTATTATTATTATTATTTACATAGCACCAGCAGTGCACCTGGCACTGTACAAGTCATTAATTAGAGACAGGCCCCTGCCCCAAGGGGCTTACAATCTAGGAAAGACAAGAGGAGGGGAGACAAGGGAGAGAGAACAAAGGTAGAAACAGGGATACATTCATGCAGTTGAGAAGTCGGAGGTGCATGGCAGGGAGGCCCTGAATGAAGGATGGAAGAAGAGGCATTAGTGACACGTCTGTGGGGATGAAGAACTAGAGAAAGCCTGATGGGAAGAGGGAGATTTTCAGGTGGGATTTTAAGGCTGGAAGGGAGGGAGCAGGGCGAATGCACAAAGCTACCCAGTGAGATCATAGCAAAACGAGAACTTGAACCAAGTCCGATGCCTCTTCCCCTAGAATACCCTGCTCCAATACTGTGCCCACCTGGAATCGGAGGAGCAAAATGTAGACAGAATGAAATCACTCAAGTTGGAATTTGGCCAACCCACAAACAGTACAAACCATGGAACCTTTAATGCCACTCATAATCTATGATCATTGCCCATGATCGACTAGCCTCTAGCGGAGCTCATCCCCTCTTTAGACGCGAGTGTAATCAGACCTGCCTGAGAGGGCATCCCTAGAACTCAGAGGTGGGCAAATGGCAGCTCAGGAGCCACATGTGGCTCTTGGGCACGTGTCCTGTGGTTCTTGCTAGAGGCAGCTGCCTGGGGACATGTCCATGTGGCTCCTTCAGCTGCAAGAGAAGTCGAGCCACCATTTCCATGTCGGAGCCTCCTGGGAGTCAGAGGAGCAGAAGAAGCATATCCACCACTACTCTTAGACTGTAAGCCCTTTGGGGTAGGGACTTCTCTATAACTACTGATTGTACAGGGCCAGGTACATTGTTGGTGCTATATAGATATAATTATTATTATTAATAATAATAATAATTAATGATGTCTGAAGAGCTTTGATTGGGGGGGGGGGGAGAGTGGAGTTGGGGAAGACCCATCAGGGGAAATTGAGATCTATGTAAGGTGTTTTGTGGCTGTCAATGATATGAAAAGTTTGGTACGTAACTCTTGGGCTTGTGAACTTTGCCCAGCCCTGCTCCAGCTCAGACAGTTTTGGTGAAAGTAAGTTTGGCCTTTACAACATTCAGAGTGCCACACTTCATCATCCACCCATAGTTCAAAATACCCCTGGATTCTACTCTACCCTCATTTTTAACTGGCAAGCTGAGTACCAAGCTATGCTATCAATACACTTCACGTGGTTTCTTCCCCTCCAGAAATACAGAACAAACATTTCCAGCAAAAGACAGCTTAATTTATTTGTTTTCCCAATAGAGCTGTGTCTCTCTTTGCTCATGGAGGACACGCTTTGAGTTCAGCTGGAAAACAAATTCCAGCATCTCCTGCCTTCCACGGGCAGACGGGTTATCACAGGCTAAGGATAATGGGTTTGTGGGAGCGCCTTGTTGAAATTTAAGTCACGCATCATGTAATAAACTAGTGACATCTAAGGGCCGTTTCAGACGCCCCCCCCTCACCCACGTGTGCAGGGGGGGGAGAATCCATTTGAACGCTGTTGCGAGTGCGGGGGGATTGGGGGACATCCGTGGGAAGGACGCAGCTGGTGGGTGAGGGTGCATGTACTCTCCCACGCTCCAGCCATCACCCACGGAGCAATGGGCACCAATGCCGGCTGCTCCTTGCGTGGAGATGGGTGGAGGTGAGTGGTCGTCTGTGGGAAAGCGCCCCCATACACCGCCCACCCACCACACCGCCCGCCCATCCTCCCACACACCTGCGCCCGTTAGAAAAGGGCGTAAGTCAAGTGTTATGGTATTACACAGACGTACCTTGGAAATGATTTACTCGTTTGCCTTGGAATCTGATTACTGAGGCTCTGAGTGCTTGCAGCACAAAGCAATGGAAACATAACATTAGCACTCCGGCTATTAGGTATGACCATTATTAATGAACTGAAATTTTATTAGCGTGCACCATTTCTGCACAAAGATCATTGGATTGAACTTTGCAAGCATAGCCCAGTAATGCTTTTTACAGAGTCCCATTTTAAAGCACTAATGGCATCTCAAGTATCAATCAATTTAGAGATAAGTTGTGTACCGTTTCCCTTTGGATTCATGAGAAAAGCTAAACCCCTAAATCCTTACCTTTGGAGCATTTACCGGTGCTCCCCTTTCAGCTCATATGCCTCACAGTTAAGGGCCAGGCAAGTGCTCACACAGGCCACTTTAACACATGACAAAAATGGGTTCTTATAAGTGCTCAAGATAATACCTGTTGTTATAAATGCTGGAGTTTTGTCATGTGGGAACGCACTAGTCCCCTTTTATGCAGTGAGATCTCGCAGCCTTGCAAGACCCAGCCTGAGAGATCTCGCTGCATAAAGGGGTAATAGTGTGTTCACACATGACAAAACTCCAGCATTTATAACAACCGGTATTATCTTGAGCACTTATAAGAAGCCATATTTGTCATGTGTAAAAGTGGCCACAGACAGAGCACTAAACCCCAGCATTATTCAGGAGCAGGAAGAGAAGTATGTACTCCTGAAAACTCAAGACTACATAATCCCCTTCAGTTTGTTTTCTGAAGTAACTGTTCAATGTTGACGTGAACACTTATCAGTGCAAGGGTAGTGACCTTGGTTCAATGATCGTTACATCTCAGCCAGGGGAGAAGTGGACGCAGTGCTACTTTGGTTTACACTGTTCGTCTGAATGCTACAGAAGGAGACAAGTTACTTCGATTTTATTATATCAGAGTAGCTATATCAGTTTACAGTTTGTCTGAACGCTACCAAAGTGGCTTCACCTTGATTAAATTGAAGGTGTTACTTCAGTTTCTAAGGTGAAGTTAAATCTAAGGTGTTACTTCTGTTTGTTGGAACATGGTCTAACACTCTTTGCAGAGGGAAGGATCCCATGTCCTCAGCAATGTACACTGAAAGGCCAGTGCGAGCAGTACTTCCAACACTTAACACAACACCCCCATAATATTCCATTAAATGTTGCTTAATGTGAACAAACAATGCACCCCCACTCACTTGGACACATTTCCTTGAGATTGGACTATTGTAATGCGCTCTACGTGGGGCTACCAAGGGTGACGGTTCAGAGACTGCAGCTAGTACCAAATGCAGCGGCCCGCCTCCTTATGGCAGTGAGCTGCCGTGAACACATTACACCGGTGCTCCAGGCTCTGCACTATCTACCTATAGTTTGCCGGGCCGATTCAAGGTGTTGGTGTTGACCTATAAAGCCCTATACGGCCTGGGCCCAGCCTATCTGCGGGACCGACTCACCCCCCCCCCTGCGGTCTGTCGGGAGCGCCCTTCTTGAAGTCTCCCGAGTTGTTCGGGGGGCGACTATGAAGTGGGCATTCTCGGTGGCTGTTCCTTGGCTGTGGAACTCCCTTCAGGCAGAGGCCCGGGTAGCCCTGGACCTCCCCTCATTCCATCATCAGTGTAAGACTTGGTTGTTCCGCCAGGCTTTCGGTGAGGGAGATGGGTGGGGTTTTGGGGAGTGGGTTAGGTTGAGGGGGTTGATTTGATTATTTTTATGTCCCCCATTGTGGTTATGTTTGTTTTAAATATATGTTATTTTTATAGCCGCCCCGAGCTGCCTTGGGCAGGAGGGGCGGGGTCGAAGTTGTTAAAATAAAAATAAAATAAATGAATAAATATAAATTTGCCTTTTGCTTCTTTGGCCAAACAAAAGATATGGCAGCATGGTTAAATAAACCAGGGGCCTAGCTACCATGGAGCAACGGGGCTCAGCTGGGCCTGGGCCCTGGACTCATGGGGGGCGGGGGCTCTGCAAGCGGTGTGAGCACGGCTAGGAAATTTCAGAGTGGGTGGGGGAGGGAATGGGGCCAACATCCTGCCCCTCCCCCACCCCAGAAATTTTCCCAGCGGTGCTCCCGCCGCTTGCAAAGGGCCGTGCCAAGAAGCAAGTTTTCAGAGTGGGTGGAGTGGAGTGCTAGTCTCCCCCCCGCCCCGTCTACCCCACTACTTAAAACTCCCTTCCTGATGGGGTTGCTCACTGGGAGCCAGGGCGGTACCACAAGCTTTGCGGGGGGAGGCCGAGTCTGGCTAGGATCCCTGGTGGGGGGAGGGGCACTGCTTAGGAAGACCTCCTACCCCATTGCCCTTAGGGGGTCCATAACCGGGACATGAGCCTCGGACCCATCATAGCCTGGCTGCACCAAAGAAACAAACTGTTATGACAGGACAACTGCAAAGCAGGTTTTCCCACTGAAATTTGGCCAATGCTCACCTCAGCCTAGCTTGACGCTAACTCCACTTTAACATTCTTCATGCATGCTGCATGGCTGCCTAGGGCTCCAATACAGCCCTGCAACCTGCATAGGAAATGATAAAACGGTGTTAAAGTGGAGTTAGTGTCTGTTTTCACCCTTTGTTTTCTATTTTAACTAGCGGTGTGGTTGGGTTACTGCTTTAAATAGGGGAACATGTTTTCCTTTCCTCTCTTGAATAGTACGAAGGGGAAACATGAATCCCCTAACTGAGCAGACAACTCCCTCCCTTACCAACACAATAAAGCATCTGTCAATTTCATAATTTTTCTGAAAGCTTTAGTCATGTAATTGACACTCTCCTAATACTAACTTAAAGCATCTTGTATGCTGTAGGATCCAAACATATTTTACAAAGTATGGGGGCCTATTATAGCAGAATACAGGTTCTTTAAGTTAAAGGACTATGGGATTTGTAGTCCAGGACGACTATGGAAACTGTGATCCAGCTGTAAAAGGGATCAGCTGACCAGGACAGGCTATAAAAGGACTGTAGAGAGGCATTGTTGTTAGTCAGGGATAGAAGCCACTTGCCAACATTACAGGAGCAGGGGAAACGTCCATTAGCAAAACTAACGAGAGGGAGATCATGCAAGTCCCCAGTCGTGGACACGGGGATTTTACTGTTATTTCCCCCTTCTCCCAGTAAAATCAATAAGGCAATGCAGGGCTGGATTTGGAGCCCTGCATCATCATGTTATTGATTTTAACGGGAGAAGGGGAAAATAACAATAAAATCCCCGTGTCCATGATTGGGGACTCACGTAATCTCCCTCTCATTTTTGCTAACGGAAGTTTCCCTCCCCTTCTGTAACATCGGCAAGCACCCAGAAAAAGAACTGGTGTTGATTCAAGATGGCAGCTCTGGAAGATGCGGCAGAGAATGGATGAGGTTCCACCAGCCTCCCCACCCCATCAGAAAAGGGATGGGGGAATGCCTTAGCCACACCCCTTTTCTGGCATAGCCCCTCATGGTGCTCTGTGGGGGTGTGACATGTTGGAAATGGGGTGGGGCTAAGGCATTCCCCTCCCCTTTTCTGATGCGACTCCACCCCCACAAATCATAATGGTGTTTTGTGGAGGGGCGGGGCCACCTGCTCACGTGAGGGGCACTGGGCTCAGGTCCAAATCTGTGGTCCAAGCAGGCCTCTTCTCCAGGGTTAGGGTGAGGGGGTCTAACAAATAAAGGACCTTTTCACATGGGCGCCCGCCCACCACACGTGTGCAGTGGGGGGGGGGGGGCACCCGTGCAAACGCCACCTGCAATAGGTGTGTGGTGGGGGGCATCCATAGGAATGGCACCCATGGTGGGGGGGTGCGTGTGCGCTCCCGCACTCAACCCATCTCCCACGTATGGAGTGATGGGCTTAATGCCCATTGCTTCATGGGTGGAAATGGGTGTGCGTCCGTGGAAATGGCTGCCCAAGCATCGCACACCTGCCGTTCCCTCCACCCATCCCCCGACCCACCACGGCCTGTGTGAAAACAGCCTCTGTAAAACAGCCAAACTGTGACATCAGGCATTTTCACACAGGACACTTTCCGCCCACTCCCCACCCAACCACCAACCTCCACCCACCCACCACCACCTACCCACTCCCCACCACCACCCTATACACTATACCCATCCATCTATTCCTGCACCAATGAAGTGCAGCTGCCTCTGGGGTGGAACATGACAACTGTTTAAGAGGAAGAAGATGCTGCGACTGTCCTAGAAACACTATCAGGTAGAACCGTCCATCTATATGACCAAATGCCAGATCAGTACAGGAAAACCCAGCTACAGTTCAACTTCTGGCTTCCTTGTCATCGACTCTTCTGGCTTGAGATTTCCTTCCAACAATCTAGTTTGGCCTTCTAGGTAGTTAAATTGTGGCCTTTCCTCATCTGTATTCTGCTTCATTGTGCATAAGCTCACGCCTATGCCTAATGCCCTCAGGCAGCTAGAGAGACATGCCGTCTCTATAGTGTTGATTAACAAGGTAGGGAGAAAATACAACGGCTCATCATACAACCAGCATCTGGCAGCTATTTGCTGACTCTGAGCACCAGAAGAAAGCTACGAAGATAAATTGGTTTGGTATTTAATGGAATGGCACAAATCTTTGTTTAGATTAGTTATTCCACATTTATTTATTTAATCATTTATATCCCGCTCCCTCCAACCTTACGGCAGCTCGAGACAGCTGACAGCACATTTAAAAATAAGTTAAAAACAGTGCACAAATATACAAAAGGGTTACTAAAACATTATAAAACAAGCAGCAAAAGAGGTTTAAAAAAAAACACTGGCAAACAAACCCATCCCCACCCTTACCCTTACACACACACCCCTCCCCCAAAGGCCCGGACAAACAGCCAGGTCTTACAGGCCCGATGAAAGGCCAAGAGGCTGGGAGCTAGGCGAGCTTTCTCCAGGAGGGAGTTCCACAGCCGCGGTGCGACCACTGAGAACGCAGTCATCAGCATGGTGTGGTTGGCTCAGGTACACGGAAGGGGACACATGCATGTCAGCATGCTGGCGTTTTGGTAATCGCTCAGCCTCCCGGCTTACAAAAAAGAGCTTGCTCCGTGCAGTGTTGGTGACACTAACTTTCAACCTCCCTTCCCAAGGTGCTGAGCACCCACAGCTCCAACCTGCTTTGCCGCAAGCTGAGGGACTTGAGAAATTAGAACCTTTCTCTAAATAACGTTTATATCTACACAGATCCCAAAAGAAGAACAATAATCAATTGTCATCCATGAAGAACATCTCGTTTTGAAGTTTTAAAGCGGGGTGGGGATCCTCTTGCCCGTGGATCAAATCCAGCCCACACCTAGCTTTTATCTGAGGGATTATTTGAGGGGGAGCATGGGCTGGGGTTGGGTAGGAAGGGGTGGATTGGGCAGGGTATTATTGGTTTAATGTTTTTTATTTTGTTTTTATGATTGTAAGCTGCCCTGAGCTTTTATGGGAAGGGCAGTATAAAATATGAACAAATAAAATAAAAATAAATTTTGTCCGTTTCCAATTCGTGGATCTGGTTCCTGCATCCATTCCCTACTGAAGGAGTGGGCTCAGGGGAAAAGCAGCAGAGATGACAGCAGCACTAAAGGAATAAGGATTAACTTGTAGGCCAGATCCATGATCTGGATCCTGCCCTCCTTCTACCTGTCCTGCAGACCCACAACTCTATTTTGTGTCCAAGCATGCCTTCCCCACGCCTTTTACCATACTCACACCTTTCTGCAGAAGCACCTAAAGTGGCTCCATTTTGACAAATACAGGACTGTGTAAGTAGTAAGAGTCCCCTGCCCCAAAAGTTTACAATGCAACTTTTATATCAATCAATACAAATGGGTTGGGAAGGCCAACAGACACTTCTCACCCAAGCTCACACACTAAGGCGGCATTCCGCCATGCAGAAATGTAGACTCACAAGTGGCGGAATGTGCATGCAAATAAGGCGCGGTTTTGATGAGGTCTGAAAGGCGCCCTACACATGATTGGACTAGTGTAACGTGCTCTATGTGGGGCTACCCATGGTGATGGCTCAGAAACTGCAGCTGGTGCAGAATGCGGCGGCCCGTCTTCTGGTGGGATTGGGCCACCGGGAGCATATTACACCAGTGCTCCGCTCTCTGCACTGGCTGCCGGTGGTTTTCCGGGCCCGATTCAAGGTGTTGGTTTTGGCCTATAAAGCCCTAATCGGCCTAGGCCCTACCTATCTGCGGGACCGCCTCACTCCCCGGGTGCTGGACCGACCCCTGCGGTCATCTGGGGACACCCTGCTCGAGGTTCCTCGAGTCTTCCGGGGGGCCACGCAGGGGAGGGCGTTCCTAGTGGCCGCACCACGGCTGTGGAACTCCCTTCTGGTGGAGGCCCGGTTGGCCCCGGATCTCTCCTTTTCGGAGAAGTGGTAAGACCTGGCTGTTTCGCCAGGCATTTGGCGGGGGAGATGGGTGAGGGGGTGGGTTATTGCATAGGGGTTATTTTTCTTTTTGTCCTCCTTTTAGTTGTTTTTGAATTGTTGTTTTAATGTTTTGCAGTGTTTTAATGTTTTGCAAATTGTAAGCCACCCCGAGCTCCCTGCGGTAGGAGGAGCGGGGTAGCAAAATTCTAAAAATAAATAAAAATAAAATGATTGAAGCTTTTCAGCGCACTAATGAGTGCGCTTTGCCGAGCTGCAAAAAACAGGTCAGTAAAGAGCACTTGTCAGTACACAAAAAAGCTTCAATCATGTGCAGGGCACCTTTCAGACGTCATCAAAACTGTGCCTTATTTGCATTCACATCCCGCCACTGGCACTGATTTCCAGTCCAAAGCACACGTCTCCCCAATTTAGGTGATTAAATATGAATTAATGTTTGCATTATTTTGAAACTTAAAATCTCTGTAAAAACATTATTCCTTGTATAGAAACAACTGCGCACACAAACTACATTACCCTGAGATTTTGGGCTGAATGGAATTTTCAACTTGCAAGTTTTTTTACCTTCTAAGATAATTTTGTTATGGTAGACGAAGAATACACAAGGGGAGAAAACAAACGTGTCAGTGGCCCGCGTTGGCCCAGGGATTCATCTGCATGTTTGTTGCCTCTCCACCAGATGTTGGCACACATATGCCTCGAGGTGGGGAGGCGGCTACTATGGGACTCATCCTCTGGAAAATCTTGGGAGACTCATCCGAGGCCAAGGTCCAACCACCTGGGCCAATGCGGGCCCGCATAACTGTCTGGCCCTCTGTCAGGGGGAATAGGGGTGAGGGAACCTATAACCAGGGGACAACCGTAGAAACAGCCCAGGGAACCCAGTTAGGGGAAACACCAGGAAGGGGAAACCTCTCAGCCCGTCTCTTGGGTGTTTCGAGACTGCTCTCGTTCTTATCAGCCAGGGAACCATGGCTCATCATTGAGGTTACAGAAGCAAGAGAGAGAGGAACTCCAGAAGTGAAAGAGAGCAGAGGAGGTTCTAAGAGGAACAAGAGGGGATACAGGCTAGCGGGGAGCAAGGCAGGGACAGCGTCCGGGGAAAGCGAGGCAAGGAGAGGACACAAGCTACAGGCAAGGCGAGGGTAAGGGAGAGCGTACAGCTAGCGGGAGAACAAGACCAAGTGGGACTATGGGGGGAGCAAGGCACAGCTACAGAGGAATGCAGAGCTATGGGGAGAACAAGACCAAGCGGGGCTACGGGGGAACACAAGCTAACTATACACCGCCAGCACAGACAACTGGGAAGACAAGACATACCAGGGCACTTATTAAGGGTTCCACACAGGGGAAGACGAGGACTATAGGTATAAACATACAACAAGGAAGCAAAGAGGTGCAGGGTCTTTAAGGCTCACACACACACACCACAGAGAACCAACAAGCACACAGGGAGGGATAGGAAGAGACCCACCAGCCACAGGATGGAGGAAAGGTAGGGTCCACAAGACAGCTCACACAAACTTGTACACAGAGAGGTAAGAGCAGTTGCTCCCACAGCCTCCTGTGGCCACACTACGGTTGCTACCTTGTGGCTAATCAGGAAGCTGGGAGACAAGGCTAGGGAGACAGGGCACAGCTGGGGAAGGGTGTGGCAACACAGGGGGTGGAGGCACGAAGGAAGACACAGGAACAAGGATTTGGCCATTACCACAGCCCGAGGTGGTGCCAGCCCTTAAGGCAGCGCTCTCAAATCCTCCAGGGCTAGGGGGTTCAAGCCCCAGTCCTGCTGTAAGGCGGGGTCCATGGATTGGTCCAGACAAGTGTGCTCACCCAGGCTCACCAAAAAAAGCTGATCGAAGGGGCTTGGAGGAGCATACTCAGCTCAGCCACTGTACAGCTGATCAGGGGGTCTAGAGTTCCTTCAGCCCCCCCTGCCCCCCATTAGCTGTTTGGTGGCAGAGGTGAGTGCACTCCTCACACACACACACACCCATCAGCTGTTTGTCGGCTGGCTGTGCACACCAAAGCTAGCTCCTCTCAGATCCCCATCAGCTTTTTGGTAGCAGCTATTGCCGGGCCCAATACTGTGCCACAATAGTCCAGGAGTCCTGTCCCATGTGGACAGTTCCTCAGCCGCCCCAGGGCGGGGAAGGACCTGTGCCGGTAGCCTCCATGCCCAGGTTAAGGACTGAGGGCTGCATGTGTGAACAGCACCCCTCCTTCTCCCCTGCCAACCCGAGGAGTGGCAGCTGCAGTGGTTTGCCTCATGGGCCAAAGGCCACGTTTGTTTTCACCCAAGGATGCTACATCTGCTGCTTTCTTTTTTCCTTTTACATTCACTTAGGTAGGACTAAATGTCTTAGTTTGCCTTTTAGATACAATCGAAGAGAGGCAAAATGAGCTTTGAATGTTTTTCTTTGGCCTTTTTCACACGGGCCGCAGTGGGTGGGGGGGATGGGTGTGCGCCCATGGTGGGTGGAGGTGGGGGGGGGTTGGCAGTCTTCCCCTTTTCATCTTTTTTTTTTTTAAGCAATAAATGTAGGTATACCCTAGCTGAAGTCAGCATGAATCAGCAATAGAGTGTTGCTTCGTGACTTTTTTTCCTATGGAATGTCTTCATCCTATGGTACAAGAGAGTCAAAACATTATCAAATTGGAGTGTCAATCTGAAATTAGACACCTGGGCCATGAGCCACAAACACTTACTGTGGAGTACTCCCATTGAAGCCTTCAAGTCTTGGGTGGGACTTCCCCGGAGCGTATGGCTTGTGGATCACAGCCCTGATTAAAAATGCATGCGCCTAAATAAATGGTCTGTGTGGTTGTCGGGTTTTTTGTTCGTTTTGTTAAAGCTGATGATTATAGCTAGCTAGTGACCAGTTGGCATCTTTAAAATTACTGCAAAGTAACTCGCATTAACCTGCCAAATTATTCACTTTACCTTTATGCTATGATTATCCAACTTACATAAAAAAATTTGGGCAGTCAAGGTTATGAAGTTTCTTCAGAAAGAGTTTGCTGTGCATTATACAAATACATTCATACCTTTTGTGCATATCCTTTATTAACCTTATAGTGTGATCAAATGTCTTTTTAACTTTATTATCTGGAAGGGAGTGTGACAAGAGAAGATAGCATTTATTATTTATATTATAAGAGAAGATAGCACACACCTGAGACTTCGCATTCGCTTGAATGTTTGTTTGTCTTCTCCCCTGTCTCTCCCACTGTCCCCTCTCCCTGTCTCCCCCCCCCCCCCCTTTGTCTTTGTCTTTTAG
>QEPC01001738.1:3177357-3187838 GCA_003113815.1 Sphenodon punctatus
GAAAAGCTCCGCTGGACGTGACTTTGCAGATGCAATAAGGGCAGCAAAGAACTGCTTCTTTGCTGCCTGCACCGCCACAGCATAGGCCTTTAAACTGCTCTTATGCTGCGATCGATCATACTTGTCACGAGTCCGGCGCCACCATCGCTCTAACCGCCTGCTCTCCCACTTCAAGCACCGCAGGCCCTCAGTAAACCAAGGAGACCTGCGGAAGACTTGGGAGGGCAGCGGATGCCTGGGAACCACTCTGTCAGTGGTCTCGGCCAACAAGGTGTTCCAGAAGGCTACGAGATCATCCGCCGAGCGGGTGTCAAGGTCCAAGGGAAACTCCCCCAGAGCATTCCGGAACCGATCCGGTTTCATAAGTCTCCGGGGGCGGACCGATCTAATAAGTCCTGCACCCCGTTGGGAGCTGACATGCACCAGGATGCACGCCTTAAGGAGGTAATGGTCAGACCATGACAAGGGCTCCATCCCCCTGACTTCTATTAACTGACTTTAGTAGTTGGTCTGTGCATGATGCATCTGCTTGACCCTGGGAGAGAAAAAATATAGCAGATATGGTATCATGCGATGTAGTTAGTGGTCAGTTTCCAGGTCAAGAATAGACATTGCTGACATGGACAAATGGAGCTCTGGGCATAGTGTGTAACCTTGTGTTGGGTGAGCTGGACCTACCCTCTTATGAGTGCTGGCAAGGTTTGTGTTTCTGTGTGCGCGTGTGTACGGATTCGTGTGCGGATGTGGCCACTCTCACACATTAATTACCAGGGAGGCAGGGAAGCTTCCACAACGGCAGCTGCAGCTCTATTCTCACGGGAACTGGCGAACATGGGAAAGCGCTATTCCTCATTTATCCTGGGAGAACGGGCCCCCCAACGTAGCTCTTCCAATCACGGGTGTTCTCGCAGAATAGCGCATTCCCACAAGCAGTAATTCCCCGGAGAACAGAGGAGCAATTGCATTCACAGACGTTTCCCTGCTGCCCTCGTAACGTGTGAAAGTAGCCTGCGTCGGTCTCTTTTCCTTGCTTCTTCACTATTTTGGCATTCGCATCTTTTTAAATGAGCAGGTTCAATATTGTGCCTTTCACACCAGTCGATACTTGTCTCCCATAATCCAGCTAGTTCACTGGTGTGATGCTGTGCAAGATGGCGACGTGTACAATCACTCTCTCTTCCCGGCAGGTTATTGGCACCCTGATTAATGAACTCTTATTACACTCTTCTTGTTGGGGGTATTTTGGCTTCCATTGCTCCAAACGAACTTCACGCTCAGCGCTATCCAGTCCTTGTGTTTGTTTTGCTTTTTCAAACACAGCCAGGCTTCTAATCGGGTCGCTCCATTGGGGATGCTGACTGCTTATTCCAAAGGGGTGTTTATTGTTTAAAATGGAGGCCTCTCTTTTTAAAAAAATAATAATAATATTTTAATTGTTGTTTTTTTTACTTAACTACATTGTATCCATTGCTTATTTGATAAACAAACAAGTTTTGAGGGACCTGAGTTACAGCAACGGTCCGGAATAATGTCACTGGGATACAAATTTCAAACTTATAAACACCTACCCTGTTTCCCTCCCTCCCCTGCTCCCATCCCTCCCTCCCCTACTCCCATCCTTCCCCTCCCCCTATCCCCCAGATTCTTATTTTGTTTTTAAATTTTTGATATATATATATTGGGTTTGAGTTGATTTATTTGCAGTTTGTCTTGAAGTAAATTCCAAATATTAGTCCAGATTGCGTAAAATTCCTCCATCTTCTGTTGTAGTTCTGCCTGTATTCTTTCCATAGTAATAATATACCACAGTCTTTGTGTCCATAAAATGGAGGCCTCTCTTTTTCATTTTCTTCCTTTAGAATAAGTACAGCAAGAAAGAATTTGGAAAGCCCGGTCTCTCGGCAGCAGCCTCAGGAGTTCCCGAAGTGGAACAGTGGCTGCAATAAAAATGACACCGATTGGATTTAGGGCACTGATCTTCCAGCTCAGCCCATGGGTCTCGTATCTCTTGTTAACTTTAATAGGACCCAAATGCCAGCATTGCAAGGAGAATCAGCCACTTAATACATCTCACTGTTCGGCTTTTTAGTTAACCAGGATTCCCTTGACCTCTTCCAAAACCATAGCTGGAAACACTGGCAGGGAAAGGAACGTGACGGAAATGAAGCACGGGTCATTTTTTCCAGTGGTATTTGCATATACCCGTGTGCTATGGCAATACGGGTCATATGGACCTTTCATTAGATAACCTGTCTCCTTGATCAAGACAGCTTAGGGCCCCTTCTCTAAACCTTGCCCTCTTGTTAAGATAAAATGTATCTATTTGGCTAAAACCACTAATGGTGCAAGTTCCATTATCCTCCTCTTTCGTCTTGAATTACATGTGAGCTGCTGAAGTCTTGAATATATATGTTTTCTAGTTCCTTCGTGCTAGGCAAGTTAATTGAGATAAACCACATTTCCCCCCATGCTGCCAGATCCAGGGACGTTGGGGCCCTCTCCTCACATAGGAATGTTCAACAGACACGGGCCATTCAAAAAAAGAATATATTACTGTTGTTGATGGTCTATTAAAATGTAAACATCCCTTTCAAAGGCCAGGACTCCGCGCAATGCAGGCCCTAGGCCGTGCCTCCTCAGAAGCACCCTCCACGAGGTCCTAGAGGCGGTTGTGTTTGAGGCCCCACACCCTGCCCAAAATGAAGAGTGGGGCCCCTCAGCAAGGAACTTGCACTCCCTCCAGATGTTACTCTTAGCTCCTCCTTCCTCCTCTTTAGGAGGAGGGAGGAACTAAGATGAACCTGTTTTCCAGGTGTTTTTAGAGGGTCCACTGCTGGTTCCCCTTTCATACGTTTATCCCTCCCCTTTTAAATGGTTTTTAATTGACTTTATGTAGTGTGCATTATTGTATTTTAAAAGCTGTAAGGTGCTCTAAGCATCATCGGGCAGACGGGCACTATGCAAATAAGATAATAATTATTAATATTATGACACCCCTTTCTAATTCCTGGATTTGGCCCCTGGATCCAGTTTCTACTCCCAATCACTGAAAGACTGCGCTCAGGGTAGGGGGATCAGTGATAAGGGAGTGCACAAGGATAGGGAACACAGATGCAGGGGACAGACCTATTATCGGAATTCTCCTCTTCCGAGGACACTCTTTAAACATTTGCTTGTGGTATGGACATTCAATAAAAAGAAGTCAATCCAACCCTTTGCTTCTGAACATAGCTCAGGAGAAAGTGTATTAGTCACTGTGGTAATTAGCACTTCTGTATTACTTCCATAGAGCTTTCAGTGTTTCAAGTATTTTACAATCCTTATCAGGTTCACTCTCACAACAACTCTGTGAGGTAGTTCGTTATTGTGACATTATCGGGAGACTTGCCCAGGGCCACCCAGTGAGTTCATGGCTAAGAAGGAATTTGATTAAGAAGGGATCTTGTCGATCCCAAACCTTATCCTCTAGGCTACACTGGCTCTTCTATTCCACTGCATCTTCGAACAGCCCATCTGATTATTTAGTCTGAGGGTTTAATCCTCTAGTCGTTGAAGTCAACAACAAAACCCCATGGATTTTAATGGAGGATTGTCCTGCCCCATCACAACAACCCTGCGAACTAGGCCATAGATTCCCTAGAGGGATAGGGGGGTGGAGGGAGGGAAAGCAGTCTGATGTTCTGCATAGTGAAGGCTAACAGAATTTCCTCCAGTTTATTATTACAATATGAAGTCCACTGAAATGTTATCTACCTAAGTTATGTCTTTTAGAAGAGCATACAGTCTTTCGTTGAAGATGCCAAGCGGTGGAGAATCTACACAGTCTGTTAGTTGTCTATTCCAATGATGAGTTACCCTGCCTGCTATGCAGAACAAAACCTGTGCCTTATTTCTAATTATTTGAGACTCTGCTTTCCAGCCACGTATCATCAGCCCAACTGAATCAAGAGGCAGAATTACTTGCCAAAGTCAAAGAACTATCAGGAGCTGAATCAGCTCTATGTTCTAGATGAAGCCGACTTCTCCATTCATGTAGCACAGAAGTGGGGGAAATATTCCCAGGGGCCAAATGCAGCCTGTGGCTTGTTTATTTTGCCCCTTTTCCAGCTCTTGAATCTGGCCTAGGATCCAGTTCCTATCCCCCAAGCATTGGAAAAAATGAGTTCAGCACAAGGGAACAGATGAGGGCATGCACACAAGAATAGGAGACAGATCCATGATCTGGATTCTCCTCCTTCCGAGTGCACCCCTTAAACTTCCCTGCCCCCAACCTCTAAGCAGACCTTGGCGCTCATACCAATTTCTTTTTCTTTTTTTTAAAACGAGTTTTTTATTTGAGTCAAGGCATATACAATAACGTTACAGAGGAAGTGTTACCCCTCGACACAGTATGGGATTCAAATGTTACAAGTTATTGCCCTAACCTCGTTGATCAGTAGTACAAATAAGTCCCCATCTCACCCATCCCATTCACTCCCATCATCATCAACTATTTACTTCTAAAAAAGATGAACAATAACCCCTGTAGATGACCCTTAAAAGATGCAACAAATATTAAGTAAAACTATTAATAAAATAAAATAAAAAGGGGGGGTGACCACGTGCGCAGCTCTATCCTTCCACCATCCCCAACAGTCCGCCAGTGAAACTGTTCTAGTCTAGAAGCCTTCAAATGTCCGACAGCAGGAGTGAATCTTCAGATTCACTGGTGCAAAGTTGATCTCTGATGCATGAAAAGCAGCTCGATCAGGTCGAATAAAAGTTCTCCAGATCACCATGCACCTCTACCGAAGTCTTATCCATGGTCAGAACAAACCAAAGGCGGTGAAGCTATTCCGTTATAGATAACGGTTTGTCGCTTTTCCAGTTGTAGCCTATAACGTTTGCACCTGCCAGAAACATATGAACACAGGTTCTTTTATGTGCGGCCAACAGAGGCATTGTAGGGTAGACTCTGAAGAGTACAATCTCTGGCTTAAACAGTAGTGGAAGACCAGTGGCTTGTTTCACAAATTCCCAGATTTTAAACCAGAACGGTTGGACCTCAGTACAAGCCCAAAGACAATGAAAAAGATCTGCCCGTTCACCACATCCCCTCCAGCAAAGAGAAGAGGAAGTACTGGAGAAATGCACAATTCTGACCAGTGTCAAGTAGAGGCACGTTGTTATTTTTGTTTGCATCTCGGCTATGGAGAGCGACGAAGAGCATTTATGCATGTGTCCAAATTTAGCTCCTCTCCTACTTATCAAAATGTTTTGAACATCTTTCTCCCAATTCTGGACGTATTTTAACTGAGGCCTATACCAGAGCAGCTTCAGTGTCAGGGGTAAGGGGCACCTAGCACGGGGGAGGCCCCCCCGCAAGACAACCAGAGGTACGGAGGGGGGTGGCCTGGAGCCAGAGAAAACCCCACCAGCAGAAACCGCACCCGCAGAGCAAGGCCCCGCAAGCAGCAGCGAGGGCAGGGCCCCCTTACCGGAAGACGTTGAACCGCCGGGGAACAAGGGGGCGGAGCCAGCAGGGATGCTGCGGAGGTCGGCGCGGCTGCAGGCACAACAGGGGCGGGGCTAGGGCCTCTTAAGGTGGAAGCGGGCAATGCTTCCCCGCCGGCGATCAGTTCTCTGTGAAGCTGGCCCCTGGAGAGTGGTGTGGAGCGTTGACCCCAGACTTTGAGCATTTGGCGTACGAGGCAGTGGAATGTGGAAGGAGTGTGGAAGGAGTGTGGACGGAGAGCGTGTGGAGCGTGCGAGGCGAGTGAGTGTGGGGTGGGGAGTGGAGTGCGTGGGTGTGGCGCACAAGCCTGTTTGTTGTCCCTTGGGCCCTATCCTTGTTTTCCTTCCTTGTGGGGTTGGGGCTTTTCCCCTCCGGTTCCCCCGTCCCGAGTGGTGCTTCCCCCCTCCTACACGGATCCCCTCACGGGGTGGAACTTCTTCTGTGCACGGTGTGGGTGGGGCGTGTGGTTACGGGCAGGGACTTGTTCCCCCTGCAACTGGGCAGAAGGCTGCACACACATTGCACTGATCACCCCTGTGATGAGACGGCCCTGTTCCCTTGGGAACTAATAGGGCCACATGTCAACCTGAGGGGACTTTTTCTCCAGGGCAATTGTGATCCTCCTTCTTTGCAGGAGTCCTGTAAGGCGGGGTGTGAGTGGGGATACCAGGTCCGTGGGTTCATCCTTCCCCCATTTCCCTTACCAACCCTCACATTCAGTTCTGAGTAAATTTTGGAGAGCAGTCCTTTTTGGCTCGCCGGAAGGAATAAAATGACTTCCAAACCTTTAGGGGGTCGAGTGTAACTTTACCCATTTTTTTTGAGCCTGTATACATACCGATTTCCAAAAAGGTCTCCCAGATTATCATACCACCACCTATGATCTGGACGTCTTGTGTATCTCAGGAAAACAATTGCAGTTTCTTCTGTATGCTTGATAAGCAGATGCTCTGCTTCTTTCCTGCCTTTCCACAAGAGTCTCATTGGATATCTTAGAGCACTAAGCATTATTTCGCTTTTGTCTTCCACCTCTGTTCGAAAGGACCAAAGTGCCGGCCTTTGTCCAAAGAGGACTCGACAGGACTCTCTTTTTGAGACCATCACTGTCTTTGCATTCAGTCTCCTCTCTCAATAGCATCTTCATCTTTAACAAGAGCAGACTGGTGAGAGCAGGACAGCAAGAGATCTCCAGTTCTAAGAATTTGCCCACCTTTCCTATTTTACCACCACCTATTTCAGAAACACACTTAGTTATCCTTTGAAATGCAGATTCATTACCTCAGTGCAAGGACATGACACATGCAGATCAAAACAGCCATCGTATGCAAACACAGATCTACAGAGATCAAACTAAAAAGAGAAATCACCACTGGCTCAAACTGCTGCTACTGAAATGTTCCTTTGAAAGGACAAAGAAAAAGAACCACTTTCTTTTCGGCACACTAGTCAGCAAGGTACTTGGACAAGACCCTCAAAGCCCAATTAAGTTTACACTAAAAACACTTATTTGGAGCCTGCAGAAGAGAGAGAAAACGAAGTTAAAATGTTGACAAAGGAGGTACAGTTGTAACACTTAATCTACAATAAGACCTTGAAAAGATGGACTATATACATTTCATTTACAGAATAGGTGTAAGAAGTTCCCAGACAAACTTCTGGTTGAATAATTCTGCTTAAATACAGTATACAATTCTCAAACAAACATGTTTGTAGCCAGATCACCGGGGGGGGGGGGCTTTCTCTCTTGCTTACCAGGATGCTAAAAAAGCCCGTATTATAAACTTTTTTTAAGAAACACCAATTGGGATCTAGTTTTTTCAGGGTGTGTTCTCATGAATTTCCTTAGTGTTAGCTGTTCCAGAATTGCTTGAATGGCTCTTCTATTTACGTATTTATTTATTTATTTATTTATTTATTTGAATTTATAGGTTGCCCCCTCCTGCTCCTCAGGGCCGCTCACAGCATTTTAAAACAACAATAAAAATACAAAAGTACAAAAAAACCAATTAAAACAGCAATAAAATACCGTATGGTAGAGATAAAAACCCTTCCTCCCCACTTCCCAAACCCTCACCCATCACCTGTCTCCCTCGTCAAAACCCCAGCGAACAGCCAGGTCTCACACTGTCTGCGGAAAGAGGGAAGGTTCGGGGCCAAGCAGACCTCCATCAGGAGGGAGTTCCACAGCCGCGGTGCAGCCACCGAGAACACCCTCCTCATCAGTGCCATCCGACATACTCGGGAGACCCCGAAGACTGGAGGGCACTCCCAGCCAAACGCAGAGGCCGATCCAGGACCCAGGGGGCAAGGCGATCTCGTAGATAAGCAGGGTCCAGTCCGTATAGGGATTTAAAAGTCAAAACCAACACCATGAATTGGGCCCGGAAGACTATAGGCAGTCAGAGCAGAGACCGAAGCACTGGTGTAATGTGCTCATAGCAACCTGTCCCTGTAAGAAGGCAAGCTGCCACATTCTGCACTAGCTACAGCCTCCGAACCATCACCAAGGGTAGCCCCATATAAAGCGCATTGCAGTAGTCCAGTCATGAGGTGAAGGGTATTTTCAGACGTTATGAGATCACAGTGCACCACGGTGAATACCCACCTGTGGTCACTGTGGCTCGAACGTCTGTTTGGCGGCCGCCAGATGTTCGCCATGGTCAATCCGCACATGGGGTCAATTTGAACCATGCTTCCCGGGCTAGCCGGGGGAATGTCCCGGGAAGCGTGGTCAAAAAGATCCCCAGCGGGGACCAAAAAAAAGTAACGTCTGGCCGGTTGCCACGGCCCGGGATCCCCAGCGGGATCCCGGGCCACGGCGCATCCGGCCTGACGCGGCGACCGCATTGGCCCCGCCACCCGCCCGTCTCCTCGGAGGGCGGGCGGCGGGGTGTGTGGAGGGGGCGGGGCTGTGCGGCCACACGTTGCGCCGCGCGGCCCTGTCCCCTCCCAGATTCCCCGCCGGGATCCCCCCGGCACGTCTGATATGGCGTGACGGGGTGACCCCGGTGGGGAATGAATGGGTTGCTTTCGGTACGGGGCCAAGTGGCCCCGTAACGTCTGAAAACACCCAATGAAAGCATGGATGATGGTGGCTAGGTTGGAGTCCGAGACATGTGGCTGAAGCCGTCGCACCAGATGTAATTGGTAAAATGTTCCCCTCGCCACAGCCACCACCTGGGCATCCAGGCAGAACTGTGAGTCAATGAGCACCCCCAGGCTCCAAACCTGTGGGACCAATGGAAGGAGGACCCCATCAATGACAAGAGCCACCACCTCCTCAGCCCCTCCCACCAGCATCACCTCCGTCTTATCAGGATTCAGCTTCGGACAGCTCACCCTCATCCAATCCCCCATGGCCACCAAACACCGGGTAAGCACAGAGACTGCCAGTCCTGGATCAGCTGAAGGAGAGAGGTAAAGTTGGACACCGCGCACACCAAACCTTCTGACAACCTCGTCCAACGGCTGCATGTACACGTTGAACAGGATAGGGGACAAAACAAAACCTTGCGGGACTCCACATGTGAGGTTCCTGGGAGAAGATGAATAGTCACCCAGTACACACATTGAGTCCTCCCGGCCAGGAAATAGCAGAACCATTCAAGAACAGTCTCACCCACCCTAGCTAGGTCCTGCAAGCAAGCCACCAGCAACTCATGATCAATGGTATCAAATACAGCTGAGAGATCTAACAGGATCAACAGGGTCGACTGACCCTGGTCCAACTCATGATAAAGGTCATCAATCAAGGCCACAAGCACAGTCTCAGTGCCAAGATCAGTGGTACAAATAACCCATCTGACCATTCTCATCATGAGAACAGAGTGGTTAAAATATGTTAATGGATTTTTGATCCAGAAGATCGGATAATGAGAACACATCTAATAACCTGATTGTGACCTCCCCTCCCTTCCCATTCATGTTCACAAAGGTCAGAAACAAACCTGTTGTAAGGTAGCTTGGAAAAGCCTATAATCCTGGTCGGACTGTTGGGTGTGAATGTAACTTTGATGAAGCCAGTACTATATTTATTTAAATTTGTATCCCGCCCTATCCCAAAAGCTCAGGACAGGTGACAATACATACATCAGGAAGAAATATAATAAACCTAAAAATAAAAGTCTTCTAAAACCAAACCCCTATCCTCGCCCACCAAACACCTGGCCAGATAAAAGTGTCTTACATCACTTCCAGAAAATGCCCAGGCTAAGGCTTTGGCAAACAGCCTCCAGGGGAAAGGAATTCCAAAGAGGCAGAGAAGTCACTAAGAATGCCTCTCCACATGCCATTGCCGTATGGTTTTGGCACACTGATAGAGCTTGCAAGAGTTCGTTCTTGGCTGACAATGATCATGATGGAGCAAAGGGGAGAAGGTAGTCTTCCAGATATGTGAAGAATAAACCATTTAGAGAATGATGGAGTGAAAGAAATCTTGCCTGGAAGAGATGCCAGTTTAACACACTTGTTCTTCTGTCCAAGGTATACTTTGCCATGCATAAAGGCTGAATCAACAGAGTTCAACTGGCTCTGCTCTATCCGATCAAATTCATATCAGTGCAACAAATTATAGACATATTCTTCTGGTGCAAAACCGTGATAGAACTAATCACAAGAACCTTCACCACAAAAATCACAAAATGGAAAGAGAAGCAGAAGAGGGGAAAAGCACTGGGAGACTTCACTAGCAATGCGCCTCACTCTACTGCAGTGGTTCCCAAGCTCTTTGAACCAACAGACCCCCTGGCAATTTCTCAAAGACCACCATGAACAGGCCAATGCATGCCTATTGCAGACTGGCCAAATCTGCACAAAGCAAAATGTCTAAGTCCCCACCAGAAGTTTATTTGATTATTTATTTATTATAAGTGCTTATACCCCGCATCCTCCTGCACATCGGCAGCTCAGAGCGAACATCAAAAAAAATGCTAAAAGGTAAGGATACTAAAAAGGCAAAAAACCTTTGCCCCTCCCCCCCCCGCAAACC